>OY723388.1:27020326-27207826 GCA_963210295.1 Ophion ellenae
GGAATACGCTCGCGAGTGGAATACGCTCGCGAGTGGAATACGCTCGCAAGTGGAATACGCTCGCGAGTGGAATTCGGAATGGAATGGAATACGGTCGCGAGTGGGATATGGAATGAAATGGAATACGGTCGCGAGTGGAATATGGAATGGAATGGAATACGGTCGCGAGTGGAATATGGAATGGAATGGAATACGGTCGCGAGTGGAATACGCTCGCGAGTGGAATATGGAATGGAATGGAATACGGCCGCGAGTGGATTATGGTATGGAATACGGACGCGAGTGGAATATGGAATGGAATGGAATACGGTCGCGAGTGGAATATGGAATGGAATGGAATACGCCCGCGAATGGAATATGGAAAACTCGCGAGTGGAATACGCTTGCGCGTGGAATACGCTCGCGGGTGGAATACGCTCGCGAGTGGAATACGCTCGCGAGTGGAATACGCTCGCGAGTGGAATACGCTCGCGAGTGGAATGCGCTCGCGGGTGGAATACGCTCGCGAGTGGAATGGAATGGAATACGCTCGCGAGTGGAATGGAATGGAATACGCTCGCGAGAGGAATGGAATGGAATACGCTCGCGAGTGGAATGGAATGGAATACGCTCGCGAGTGGAATATGTAATGGAATGGAATACGCTCGCGAGTGTATTCCATTCCATTCCATATTCCACCCGCGAGCGTATTCCACTCGCCAGCGTATTCCATTCCATTCCATATTCCACTGGCGAGCGTATTCCACTCGCGAGCGTATTCCACTCGCGAGCGTATTCCACTCGCGAGCGTATTCCACTCGCGAGCGTATTCCATTCCATTCCATATTCCACTCGCGAGTGTATTCCACCCGCGAGCGCATTCCACTCGCGAGCGTATTCCTCTCGCGAGCGTATTCCATTCCATTCCACTCGCGAGCGTATTCCATTCCATTCCACTCGCGAGCGTATTCCACCCGCGAGCGCATTCCACTCGCGAGCGTATTCCACTCGCGAGCGTATTCCATTCCATTCCATATTCCACTCGCGACCGTATTCCATTCCATTCCGAATTTCACTCGCGAGCGTATTCCATTCCATTCCACTCGCGAGCGTATTCCACCCGCGAGCGCATTCCACTCGCGAGCGTATTCCACTCGCGAGCGTATTCCACTCGCGAGCGTATTCCATTCCATTCCATATTCCACTCGCGACCGTATTCCATTCCATTCCGAATTCCATTCGCGAGCGTATTCCACTCCATTCGATATTCCACTCGCGAGCGTATTCCACTCGCGAGCGTATTCCTCTCGCGAGCGTATTCCTCTCGCGAGCGTATTCCATTCCGTTCCACTCGCGAGCGTATTCCATTCCATTCCACTCGCGAACGTATTCCATTCCATTCCACTCGCGAGCGTATTCCACCCGCGAGCGTATTCCACTCGCGAGCGTATTCCACTCGCGAGCGTATTCCACTCGCGAGCGTATGCCATTCCATTCCACTCGCGAGCGTGTTCCACTCGCGAGCACATTCCACTCGCGAGCGTATTCCACCCGCGAGCGCATTCCACTCGCGAGCGCATTCCACTCGCGAGCGTATTCCATTCCATTCCACTCGCGAGCGTATTCCACCCGCGAGCGCATTCCACCCGCGAGCGCATTCCACTCGCGAGCGTATTCCATTCCATTCGACTCGCGAGCGTATTCCACCCGCGAGCGCATTCCACTCGCGAGCGTATTCCACTCGCGAGCGTATTCCACTCGCGAGCGTATTCCACTCGCGAGCGTATTCCACCCGCGAGCGCATTCCACTCGCGAGCGTATTCCACTCGCGAGCGTATTCCATTCCATTCCATAATCCACTCGCGAGCGTATTCCACTCGCGAGTGTATTCCACGCGCGAGCGCATTCCACTCGCGAGCGTATTCCACTCGCGAGCGTATTCCACTCGCGAGCGTATTCCATTCCATTCCATAATCCACTCGCGAGCGCATTACACTCGCGAGCGCATTCCACTCGCGAGCGTATTCCACTCGCGAGCGTATTCCATTCCATTCCATAATCCACTCGCGAGCGTATTCCACTCGCGAGTGTATTCCACGCGCGAGCGCATTCCACTCGCGAGCGTATTCCTCTCGCGAGCGTATTCCATTCCATTCCACTCGCGAGCGTATTCCATTCCATTCCACTCGCGAGCGTATTCCATTCCATTCCACTCGCGAGCGTATTCCACCCGCGAGCGTATTCCACTCGCGAGCGTATTCCATTCCATTCCACTCGCGAGCGTATTCCATTCCATTCCACTCGCGAGCGTATTCCACCCGCGAGCGCATTCCACTCGCGAGCGTATTCCATTCCATTCCACTTTGTTTGGTATGGAATACGGACGCGAGTGGAATATGGAATGAAATGGAATACGGTCGCGAGTGGAATGGAATGGAATACGCTCGCGAGAGGAATACGCTCGCGAGTGGAATGCGCTCGCGCGTGGAATACGCTCGCGAGTGGAATACGCTCGCGAGTGGAATGCGCTCGCGGGTGGAATACGCTCGCGAGTGGAATGGAATGGAATACGCTCGCGAGTGGAATGGAATGGAATACGCTCGCGAGTGGAATACGCTCGCGAGTGGAATGCACTCGCGGGTGGAATACGCTCGCGAGTGGAATGGAATGGAATACGCTCGCGAGTGGAATGGAATGGAATACGCTCGCGAGTGGAATACGCTCGCGAGTGGAATGCGCTCGCGGGTGGAATACGCTCGCGAGTGGAATGGAATGGAATACGCTCGCGAGTGGAATGGAATGGAATACGCTCGCGAGTGGAATACGCTCGCGAGTGGAATACGCTCGCGAGTGGAATGGAATGGAATACGCTCGCGGGTGGAATACGCTCGCGAGTGGAATGCGCTCGCGAGTGGAATACGCTCGCGAGTGGAATGGAATGGAATACGCTCGCGAGTGGAATACGCTCGAAAGTGGAATGCGCTCGCGGGTGGAATACGCTCGCGAGTGGAATGGAATGGAATACGCTCGCGAGTGGAATAGAATGGAATACGCTCGCGGGTGGAATACGCTCGCGAGTGGAATGGAATGGAATACGCTCGCGAGTGGAATGGAATGGAATACGCTCGCGAGAGGAATACACTCGCGAGTGGAATACGCTCGCGAGTGGAATGGAATGGAATACGCTCGCGAGTGGAATGGAATGGAATACGCTCGCGAGTGGAATACGCTCGCGAGTGGAATACGCTCGCCAGTGGAATGGAATGGAATACGCTCGCGGGTGGAATACGCTCGCGAGTGGAATACGCTCGCGAGTGGAATACGCTCGCGAGTGGAATACGCTCGCGAGTGGAATTCGGAATGGAATGGAATACGGTCGCGAGTGGAATATGGAATGGAATGGAATACGCTCGCGAGTGGAATACGCTCGCGAGTGGAATACGCTCGCGAGTGGAATGCGCTCGCGGGTGGAATACGTTCGCGAGTGGAATATGGAATGGAATGGAATACGGTCGCGAGTGGAATACGCTCGCGAGTGGAATACGCTTGCGAGTGGAATACGCTCGGGAGTGGAATACGCTCGCGAGTGGAATATGGAATGGAATGGAATACGCTCGCGAATGGAATTCGGAATGGAAAGGAATACGGTCGCGAGTGGAATACGCTCGCGAGTGGAATACGCTCGCGAGTGGAATGCGCTCGCGCGTGGAATACGCTCGCGAGGGGAATACGCTCGCGAGTGGAATACGCTCGCGGGTGGAATATGGAATGCAATGGAATACGCTCGCGAATGGAATTCGGAATGGAATGGAATACGGTCGCGAGTGAAATATGGAATGGACTGGAATACGGACGCGAATGGAATATGGAATGGAATGGAATACGCTCGCGAGTGGAATACGCTCGCGAGTGGAATATGGAATGGAATGGAATACGCTCGCGAGTGGAATACGCTCGCGGGTGGAATACGCTCGCGAGTGGAATACGCTCGCGAGTGGAATGGAATGGAATACGCTCGCGAGTGGAATACGCTCGCGAGTGGAATACGCTCGCGAGTGGAATGGAATGGAATACGCTCGCGAGTGGAATACGTTCGCGAGGGGAATGCGCTCGCGAGTGGAATACGCTCGCGAGTGGAATGGAATGGAATACGCTCGCGAGTGGAATGGAATGGAATACGCTCGCGAGTGGAATGGAATGGAATACGCTCGCGAGTGGAATACGCTCGCAAGTGGAATACGCTCGCGAGTGGAATACGCTCGCGCGTGGAATACGCTCGCGAGGGGAATACGCTCGCGAGTGGAATACGCTCGCGAGTGGAATACGCTCGCCAGTGGAATGGAATGGAATACGCTCGCGAGTGGAATACGCTCGCGAGTGGAATACGCTCGCGAGTGGAGTACGCTCGCGAGTGGAATACGCTCGCGAGTGGAATGCGCTCGCGGGTGGAATACGCTCGCGAGTCGAATGGAATGGAATACGCTCGCGAGTGGAATGGAATGGAATACGCTCGCGAGTGGAATACGCTCGCGAGTGGAATACGCTCGCAAGTGGAATACGCTCGCGAGTGGAATTCGGAATGGAATGGAATACGGTCGCGAGTGGGATATGGAATGAAATGGAATACGGTCGCGAGTGGAATATGGAATGGAATGGAATACGGTCGCGAGTGGAATATGGAATGGAATGGAATACGGTCGCGAGTGGAATACGCTCGCGAGTGGAATATGGAATGGAATGGAATACGGCCGCGAGTGGATTATGGTATGGAATACGGACGCGAGTGGAATATGGAATGGAATGGAATACGGTCGCGAGTGGAATATGGAATGGAATGGAATACGCCCGCGAATGGAATATGGAAAACTCGCGAGTGGAATACGCTTGCGCGTGGAATACGCTCGCGGGTGGAATACGCTCGCGAGTGGAATACGCTCGCGAGTGGAATACGCTCGCGAGTGGAATACGCTCGCGAGTGGAATGCGCTCGCGGGTGGAATACGCTCGCGAGTGGAATGGAATGGAATACGCTCGCGAGTGGAATGGAATGGAATACGCTCGCGAGAGGAATGGAATGGAATACGCTCGCGAGTGGAATGGAATGGAATACGCTCGCGAGTGGAATATGTAATGGAATGGAATACGCTCGCGAGTGTATTCCATTCCATTCCATATTCCACCCGCGAGCGTATTCCACTCGCCAGCGTATTCCATTCCATTCCATATTCCACTGGCGAGCGTATTCCACTCGCGAGCGTATTCCACTCGCGAGCGTATTCCACTCGCGAGCGTATTCCACTCGCGAGCGTATTCCATTCCATTCCATATTCCACTCGCGAGTGTATTCCACCCGCGAGCGCATTCCACTCGCGAGCGTATTCCTCTCGCGAGCGTATTCCATTCCATTCCACTCGCGAGCGTATTCCATTCCATTCCACTCGCGAGCGTATTCCACCCGCGAGCGCATTCCACTCGCGAGCGTATTCCACTCGCGAGCGTATTCCATTCCATTCCATATTCCACTCGCGACCGTATTCCATTCCATTCCGAATTTCACTCGCGAGCGTATTCCATTCCATTCCACTCGCGAGCGTATTCCACCCGCGAGCGCATTCCACTCGCGAGCGTATTCCACTCGCGAGCGTATTCCACTCGCGAGCGTATTCCATTCCATTCCATATTCCACTCGCGACCGTATTCCATTCCATTCCGAATTCCATTCGCGAGCGTATTCCACTCCATTCGATATTCCACTCGCGAGCGTATTCCACTCGCGAGCGTATTCCTCTCGCGAGCGTATTCCTCTCGCGAGCGTATTCCATTCCGTTCCACTCGCGAGCGTATTCCATTCCATTCCACTCGCGAACGTATTCCATTCCATTCCACTCGCGAGCGTATTCCACCCGCGAGCGTATTCCACTCGCGAGCGTATTCCACTCGCGAGCGTATTCCACTCGCGAGCGTATGCCATTCCATTCCACTCGCGAGCGTGTTCCACTCGCGAGCACATTCCACTCGCGAGCGTATTCCACCCGCGAGCGCATTCCACTCGCGAGCGCATTCCACTCGCGAGCGTATTCCATTCCATTCCACTCGCGAGCGTATTCCACCCGCGAGCGCATTCCACCCGCGAGCGCATTCCACTCGCGAGCGTATTCCATTCCATTCGACTCGCGAGCGTATTCCACCCGCGAGCGCATTCCACTCGCGAGCGTATTCCACTCGCGAGCGTATTCCACTCGCGAGCGTATTCCACTCGCGAGCGTATTCCACCCGCGAGCGCATTCCACTCGCGAGCGTATTCCACTCGCGAGCGTATTCCATTCCATTCCATAATCCACTCGCGAGCGTATTCCACTCGCGAGTGTATTCCACGCGCGAGCGCATTCCACTCGCGAGCGTATTCCACTCGCGAGCGTATTCCACTCGCGAGCGTATTCCATTCCATTCCATAATCCACTCGCGAGCGCATTACACTCGCGAGCGCATTCCACTCGCGAGCGTATTCCACTCGCGAGCGTATTCCATTCCATTCCATAATCCACTCGCGAGCGTATTCCACTCGCGAGTGTATTCCACGCGCGAGCGCATTCCACTCGCGAGCGTATTCCTCTCGCGAGCGTATTCCATTCCATTCCACTCGCGAGCGTATTCCATTCCATTCCACTCGCGAGCGTATTCCATTCCATTCCACTCGCGAGCGTATTCCACCCGCGAGCGTATTCCACTCGCGAGCGTATTCCATTCCATTCCACTCGCGAGCGTATTCCATTCCATTCCACTCGCGAGCGTATTCCACCCGCGAGCGCATTCCACTCGCGAGCGTATTCCATTCCATTCCACTTTGTTTGGTATGGAATACGGACGCGAGTGGAATATGGAATGAAATGGAATACGGTCGCGAGTGGAATATGGAATGGAATGGAATACGCTCGCGAGTGGAATGGAATGGAATGCGCTCGCGAGTGGAATGGAATGGAATACGCTCGCGAGTGGAATACGCTCGCGAGTGGAATACGCTCGCGAGTGGAATGGAATGGAATACGCTCGCGAGTGGAATACGTTCGCGAGGGGAATGCGCTCGCGAGTGGAATACGCTCGCGAGTGGAATGGAATGGAATACGCTCGCGAGTGGAATGGAATGGAATACGCTCGCGAGTGGAATGGAATGGAATACGCTCGCGAGTGGAATCCGCTCGCAAGTGGAATACGCTCGGGAGTGGAATGGAATGGAATACGCTCGCGAGTGGAATCCGCTCGCAAGTGGAATACGCTCGCGAGTGGAATACGCTCGCGCGTGGAATACGCTCGCGAGGGGAATACGCTCGCGAGTGGAATACGCTCGCGAGTGGAATACGCTCGCCAGTGGAATGGAATGGAATACGCTCGCGAGTGGAATACGCTCGCGAGTGGAATACGCTCGCGAGTGGAGTACGCTCGCGAGTGGAATACGCTCGCGAGTGGAATGCGCTCGCGGGTGGAATACGCTCGCGAGTCGAATGGAATGGAATACGCTCGCGAGTGGAATGGAATGGAATACGCTCGCGAGTGGAATACGCTCGCAAGTGGAATACGCTCGCGAGTGGAATTCGGAATGGAATGGAATACGGTCGCGAGTGGGATATGGAATGAAATGGAATACGGTCGCGAGTGGAATATGGAATGGAATGGAATACGGTCGCGAGTGGAATATGGAATGGAATGGAATACGGTCGCGAGTGGAATACGCTCGCGAGTGGAATATGGAATGGAATGGAATACGGCCGCGAGTGGATTATGGTATGGAATACGGACGCGAGTGGAATATGGAATGGAATGGAATACGGTCGCGAGTGGAATATGGAATGGAATGGAATACGCCCGCGAATGGAATATGGAAAACTCGCGAGTGGAATACGCTTGCGCGTGGAATACGCTCGCGGGTGGAATACGCTCGCGAGTGGAATACGCTCGCGAGTGGAATACGCTCGCGAGTGGAATACGCTCGCGAGTGGAATACGCTCGCGAGTGGAATGCGCTCGCGGGTGGAATACGCTCGCGAGTCGAATGGAATGGAATACGCTCGCGAGTGGAATGGAATGGAATACGCTCGCGAGTGGAATACGCTCGCAAGTGGAATACGCTCGCGAGTGGAATTCGGAATGGAATGGAATACGGTCGCGAGTGGGATATGGAATGAAATGGAATACGGTCGCGAGTGGAATATGGAATGGAATGGAATACGGTCGCGAGTGGAATATGGAATGGAATGGAATACGGTCGCGAGTGGAATACGCTCGCGAGTGGAATATGGAATGGAATGGAATACGGCCGCGAGTGGATTATGGTATGGAATACGGACGCGAGTGGAATATGGAATGGAATGGAATACGGTCGCGAGTGGAATATGGAATGGAATGGAATACGCCCGCGAATGGAATATGGAAAACTCGCGAGTGGAATACGCTTGCGCGTGGAATACGCTCGCGGGTGGAATACGCTCGCGAGTGGAATACGCTCGCGAGTGGAATACGCTCGCGAGTGGAATACGCTCGCGAGTGGAATACGCTCGCGAGTGGAATGCGCTCGCGGGTGGAATACGCTCGCGAGTGGAATGGAATGGAATACGCTCGCGAGTGGAATGGAATGGAATACGCTCGCGAGAGGAATGGAATGGAATACGCTCGCGAGTGGAATGGAATACGCTCGCGAGTGGAATATGGAATGGAATGGAATACGCTCGCGAGTGTATTCCATTCCATTCCATATTCCACCCGCGAGCGTATTCCACTCGCCAGTGTATTCCATTCCATTCCATATTCCACTGGCGAGCGTATTCCACTCGCGAGCGTATGCCACTCGCGAGCGTATTCCACTCGCGAGCGTATTCCAATCCATTCCATATTCCACTCGCGAGTGTATTCCACCCGCGAGCGCATTCCACTCGCGAGCGTATTCCTCTCGCGAGCGTATTCCATTCCATTCCACTCGCGAGCGTATTCGATTCCATTCCACTCGCGAGCGTATTCCATTCCATTCCACTCGCGAGCGTATTCCACCCGCGAGCGCATTCCACTCGCGAGCGTATTCCATTCCATTCCACTCGCGAGCGTATTCCTTTCCATTCGACTCGCGAGCGTATTCCATTCCATTATTCGATTCCAATACGCTCGCGAGTGGAATGGAATGGAATACGCTCGCGAGTGGAATACGCTCGCGAGTGGAATATGGAATGGAATGGAATACGCCCGCGAATGGAATATGGAAAACTCGCGAGTGGAATACGCTTGCGCGTGGAATACGCTCGCGGGTGGAATACGCTCGCGAGTGGAATGGAATGGAATACGCTCGCGAGTGGAATGGAATGGAATACGCTCGCGAGAGGAATGGAATGGAATACGCTCGCGAGTGGAATGGAATACGCTCGCGAGTGGAATATGGAATGGAATGGAATACGCTCGCGAGTGTATTCCATTCCATTCCATATTCCACCCGCGAGCGTATTCCACTCGCCAGTGTATTCCATTCCATTCCATATTCCACTGGCGAGCGTATTCCACTCGCGAGCGTATGCCACTCGCGAGCGTATTCCACTCGCGAGCGTATTCCAATCCATTCCATATTCCACTCGCGAGTGTATTCCACCCGCGAGCGCATTCCACTCGCGAGCGTATTCCTCTCGCGAGCGTATTCCATTCCATTCCACTCGCGAGCGTATTCGATTCCATTCCACTCGCGAGCGTATTCCATTCCATTCCACTCGCGAGCGTATTCCACCCGCGAGCGCATTCCACTCGCGAGCGTATTCCATTCCATTCCACTCGCGAGCGTATTCCTTTCCATTCGACTCGCGAGCGTATTCCATTCCATTATTCCATTCCAATACGCTCGCGAGTGGAATGGAATGGAATACGCTCGCGAGTGGAATGCGCTCGCGGGTGGAATACGCTCGCGAGTGGAATGGAATGGAATACGCTCGCGAGTGGAATGGAATGGAATACGCTCGCGAGTGGAATACGCTCGCGGGTGGAATACGCTCGCGAGTGGAATGGAATGGAATACGCTCGCGAGTGGAATGGAATGGAATACGCTCGCGAGAGGAATACGCTCGCGAGTGGAATGCGCTCGCGCGTGGAATACACTCGCGAGTGGAATACGCTCGCGAGTGGATTATGGAATGGAATGGAATACTCTCGCGAGTGGAATACGCTCGCGAGTGGAATGCGCTCGCGGGTGGAATACGCTCGCGAGTGGAATACGCTCGCGAGTGGAATACGCTCGCGAGTGGAATGCGCTCGCGGGTGGAATACGCTCGCGAGTGGAATGGAATGGAATACGCTCGCGAGTGGAATGGAATGGAATACGCTCGCGAGTGGAATACGCTCGCGGGTGGAATACGCTCGCGAGTGGAATGGAATGGAATACGCTCGCGAGTGGAATGGAATGGAATACGCTCGCGAGTGGAATGGAATGGAATACGCTCGCGAGTGGAATGGAACGGAATGCGCTCGCGAGAGGAATACGCTCGCGAGAGGAATGGAATGGAATACGCTCGCGAGTGGAATGGAATGGAATACGCTCGCGAGTGGAATATGGAATGAAATGGAATACGCTCGCGGGTGGAATGCGCTCGCGAGTGGAATACGCTCGCGAGTGGAATGGAATGGAATACGCTCGCGGGTGGAATACGCTCGCGAGTGGAATACGCTCGCGAGTGGTATACGCTCGCGAGTGGAATACGCTCGCGAGTGGAATATGGAATGGAATGGAATACGCTCGCGAGTGGAATACGCTCGCGAGTGGAATATGGAAAGGAATGGAATACGCTCGCGAGTGTAATACGCTCGCGAGTGGAATATGGAATGGAATGGAATACGCTCGCGAGTGGACTGCGCTCGCGGGTGGAATACGCTCGCGAGTGGAATGGAATGGAATACGCTCGCGAGTGGAATATGGAATGGAATGGAATACGCTCGCGAGTGGAATACGCTCGCGACTGGAATACACTCGCGAGTGGAATACGCTCGCGAGTGGAATACGCTCGCGAGAGGAATATGGAATGGATCGGAATACGCTCGCGAGTGGAATACGCTCGCGAGTGGAATATGGAAAGGAATGGAATACGCTCGCGAGTGGAATATGGAATGGAATGGAATACGCTCGCGAGTGGACTGCGCTCGCGGGTGGAATACGCTCGCGAGTGGAATGGAATAGAATACGCTCGCGAGTGGAATATGGAATGGAATGGAATACGCTCGCGAGTGGAATACGCTCGCGACTGGAATACACTTGCGAGTGGAATACGCTCGCGAGTGGAATACGCTCGCGAGAGGAATATGGAATGGATCGGAATACGCTCGCGAGTGGAATACGCTCGCGAGTGGAATATGGAATGGAATGGAATACGCTCGCGAGTGGAATACGCTCGCGAGTGGAATACGCTCGCGAGTGGAATGGAATGGAATACGCTCGCGAGTGGAATACGCTCGCAAGTGGAATGCGCTCGCGGGTGGAATACGCTCGCGAGTGGAATGGAATGGAATACGCTCGCGAGTGGAATACGCTCGCGAGTGGAATACGCTCGCGAGTGGAATGCGCTCGCGGGTGGAATACGCTCGCGAGTGGAATGGAATGGAATACGCTCGCGAGTGGAATACGCTCGCGAGTGGAATACGCTCGCGAGTGGAATGGAATGGAATACGCTCGCGAGTGGAATACGCTCGCGAGTGGAATGCGCTCGGGGGTGGAATACGCTCGCGAGTGGAATGGAATGGAATACGCTCGCGAGTGGAATACGCTCGCGAGTGGAATGGAATGGAATACGCTCGCGAGTGGAATGCAATGGAATACGCTCGCGAGTGGAATACGCTCGCGAGTGGAATACGCTCGCGAGTGGAATGGAATGGAATACGCTCGCGAGTGGAATGGAATGGAATACGCTCGCGAGTGGAATACGCTCGCGAGTGGAATGCGCTCGCGAGTGGAATACGCTCGCGAGTGGAATGGAATGGCATACGCTCGCGGGTGGAATACGCTCGCGAGTGGAATGGAATGGAATACGTTCGCGAGTGGAATGGAATGGAATACGCTCGCGAGTGGAATGGAATGGAATACGCTCGCGAGAGGAATAAGCTCGCGAGAGGAATACGCTCGCGAGTGGAATACGCTCGCGAGTGGAATATCGAATGGAGTGGAATACGCTCGCGAATGGAATTCGGAATGGAGTGGAATACGGTCGCGAGTGGAATATGGAATGGAATGGAATACGCTCGCGAGTGGAATACGCTCGCGAGTGGAATACGCTCGCGAGTGGAATACGCTCGCGAGTGGAATACGCTCGCGAGTGGAATGCGCTCGCGGGTGGAATACGCTCGCGAGTGGAATGGAATGGAATACGCTCGCGAGTGAAATTCGGAATGGAATGGAATACGGTCGCGAGTGGAATATGGAATGGAATGGAATACGCTCGCGAGTGGAATACGCTCGCGAGTGGAATGCGCTCGCGGGTGGAATACGCTCGCGAGTGGAATGGAATGGAATACGCTCGCGAGTGGAATGGAATGGAATACGCTCGCGAGAGGAATACGCTCGCGAGTGGAATGCGCTCGCGGGTGGAATACACTCGCGAGTGGAATATGGAATGGAATGGAATACGCTCGCGAGTGGAATACGCTCGCGAGTGGAATACGCTCGCGAGTGGAATACGCTCGCGAGTGGAATACGCTCGCCAGTGGAATATGGAATGGAATGGAATACGCTGGCGAGTGGAATACGCTCGCGGGTGGAATATGGAATGGAATGGAATACACTCGCGAGCGTATTCCATTCCATTCCATATTCCACTCGCGAGCGTATTCCATTCCATTCCACTCGCGAGCGTATTCCATTCCATTCCTCTCGCGAGCGTATTCCATTCCATTCCACTCGCGAGCGTATTCCATTCCATTCCACTCGCGAGCGTATTCCACCCGCGAGCGCATTCCACTCGCGAGCGTATTCCACTCGCGAGCGTATTCCACTCGCGAGCGTATTCCACTCGCGAGCGTATTCCACCCGCGAGCGTATTCCACGCGCAAGCGTATTCCACTCGCGAGTTTTCCATATTCCATTCGCGGGCGTATTCCATTCCATTCCATATTCCACTCGCGACCGTATTCCATTCCATTCCATATTCCACTCGCGTCCGTATTCCATACCATAATCCACTCGCGGCCGTATTCCATTCCATTCCATATTCCACTCGCGAGCGTATTCCACTCGCGACCGTATTCCATTCCATTCCATATTCCACTCGCGACCGTATTCCATTCCATTCCATATTCCACTCGCGACCGTATTCCATTTCATTCCATATCCCACTCGCGACCGTATTCCATTCCATTCCGAATTCCACTCGCGAGCGTATTCCACTTGCGAGCGTATTCCACTCGCGAGCGTATTCCACTCGCGAGCGTATTCCATTCCATTCCACTCGCGAGCGTATTCCATTCCATTCGACTCGCGAGCGTATTCCACCCGCGAGCGCATTCCACTCGCGAGCGTATTCCACTCGCGAGCGTACTCCACTCGCGAGCGTATTCCACTCGCGAGCGTATTCCACTCGCGAGCGTATTCCATTCCATTCCACTGGCGAGCGTATTCCACTCGCGAGCGTATTCCACTCGCGAGCGTATTCCCCTCGCGAGCGTATTCCACGCGCGAGCGTATTCCACTCGCGAGCGTATTCCACTCGCGAGCGTATTCCATTCCATTCCACTGGCGAGCGTATTCCACTCGCGAGCGTATTCCACCCGCGAGCGCAGTCCACTCGCGAGCGTATTCCACCCGCGAGCGCAGTCCACTCGCGAGCGTATTCCATTCCATTCCATATTCCACTCGCGAGCGTATTCCACTCGCGAGCGTATTCCATTCCTTTCCATATTCCACTCGCGAGCGTATTCCACTCGCGAGCGTATTCCATTCCATTCCATATTCCACTCGCGAGCGTATTCCACTCGCGAGCGTATACCACTCGCGAGCGTATTCCACCCGCGAGCGCATTCCACTAGCGAGCGTATTCCACTCGCGAGCGTATTCCACTCGCGAGCGTATTCCATTCCAATCCATATTCCACTCGCGAGCGTATTCCATTCCATTCCATATTCCACTCGCGAGCGTATTCCACTCGCGAGCGTATTCCATTCCATTCCATATTCCATTCGCGTCCGTATTCCAGTCCATTCCATATTTCACTCGCGACCGTATTCCATTCCATTCCGAATTCCATTCGCGAGCGTATTCCATTGCATTCCATATTCCACCCGCGAGCGTATTCCACTCGCGAGCGTATTCCATTCCATTCCATATTCCACTCGCGAGCGTATTCCACTCGCGAGCGTATTCCACTCGCGAGCGTATTCCACTCGCGAGCGTATTCCATTCCATTCCACTGGCGAGCGTATTCCACTCGCGAGCGTATTCCACTCGCGAGCGTATTCCCCTCGCGAGCGTATTCCACGCGCGAGCGTATTCCACTCGCGAGCGTATTCCACTCGCGAGCGTATTCCACTCGCGAGCGTATTCCATTCCATTCCACTGGCGAGCGTATTCCACTCGCGAGCGTATTCCACTCGCGAGCGTATTCCACTCGCGAGCGTATTCCATTCCATTCCATATTCCACTCGCGAGCGTATTCCACTCGCCAGCGTATTCCGATCCATTCCATATTCCTCTCGCGAGCGTATTCCACTCGCGAGTGTATTCCAGTCGCCAGCGTATTCCACTCGCGAGCGTATTCCATTCCATTCCATATTCCACTCGCGAGCGTATTCCATTCCATTCCACTCGCGAGCGTATTCCACCCGCGAGCGCAGTCCACTCGCGAGCGTATTCCATTCCATTCCATATTCCACTCGCGAGCGTATTCCACTCGCGAGCGTATTCCACTCGCGAGCGTATTCCATTCCTTTCCATATTCCACTCGCGAGCGTATTCCACTCGCGAGCGTATTCCATTCCATTCCATATTCCACTCGCGAGCGTATTCCACTCGCGAGCGTATACCACTCACGAGCGTATTCCACCCGCGAGCGCATTCCACTAGCGAGCGTATTCCACTCGCGAGCGTATTCCAGTCGCGAGCGTATTCCATTCCAATCCATATTCCACTCGCGAGCGTATTCCATTCCATTCCATATTCCACTCGCGAGCGTATTCCACTCGCGAGCGTATTCCATTCCATTCCATATTCCATTCGCGTCCGTATTCCAGTCCATTCCATATTTCACTCGCGACCGTATTCCATTCCATTCCGAATTCCATTCGCGAGCGTATTCCATTGCATTCCATATTCCACCCGCGAGCGTATTCCACTCGCGAGCGTATTCCATTGCATTCCATATTCCACTCGCGAGCGTATTCCACTCGCGAGCGTATTCCACCCGCGAGCGCATTCCACTCGCGAGCGTATTCCCCTCGCGAGCGTATTCCACTCGCGACCGTATTCCTTTCCATTCCGAATTCCATTCGCGAGCGTATTCCATTCCATTCCATATTCCACTCGCGAGCGTATTCCACTCCCGAGCGTATTCCACTCGCAAGCGTATTCCACTCGCGAGCGTATTCCACTCGCGACCGTATTCCATTCCATTCCATATTCCACTCGCGAACGTATTCCACCCGCGAGCGCATTCCACTCGCGAGCGTATTCCACTCGCGAGCGTATTCCATTCCATTCCATATTCCACTCGCGAGCGTATTCCACTCGCGAGCGTATACCACTTGCGAGCGTATTCCACCCGCGAGCGCATTCCACTAGCGAGCGTATTCCACTCGCGAGCGTATTCCACTCGCGAGCGTATTCCATTCCATTCCACTGGCGAGCGTATTCCACTCGCGAGCGTATTCCACTTGCGAGCGTATTCCATTCCATTCCACTCGCTAGCGTATTCCATTCCATTCCACTTGCGAGCGTATTCCATTCCATTCCACTCGCGAGCGTATTCCACTCGCGAGCGCATTCCACTCGCGAGCGTATTCCACTCGCGAGCGCATTCCACTCGCGAGCGCATTCCACTCGCGAGCGTATTCCACTCGCGAGCGTATTCCATTCCATTCCACTCGCGAGCGTATTCCATTCCATTCCACTCGGGAGCGGATTCCATTCCATTCCACTCGCGAGCGTATTCCACTCGCGAGCGTATTCCATTCCATTCCATATTCCACTCGCGAGCGTATTCCACTCGCGAGCGTATTCCGATCCATTCCATATTCCTCTCGCGAGCGTATTCCACTCGCGAGCGTATTCCACTCGCAAGTGTATTCCAGTCGCGAGCGTATTCCACTCGCGAGCGTATTCCGATCCATTCCATATTCCTCTCGCGAGCGTATTCCACTCGCGAGCGTATTCCACTCCCGAGTGTATTCCAGTCGCGAGCGTATTCCACTCGCGAGCGTATTCCATTCCATTCCATATTCCACTCGCGAGCGTATTCCATTCCATTCCACTCGCGAGCGTATTCCACCCGCGAGCGCAGTCCACTCGCGAGCGTATTCTATTCCATTCCATATTCCACTCGCGAGCGTATTCCACTCGCGAGCGTATTCCATTCCTTTCCATATTCCACTCGCGAGCGTATTCCACTCGCGAGCGTATTCCATTCCATTCCATATTCCACTCGCGAGCGTATTCCACTCGCGAGCGTATTCCTCTCGCGAGCGTATTCCGTTCCATTCCACTCGCGAGCGTATTCCATTCCATTCCACTCGCGAGCGTATTCCATTCCATTCCACTCGCGAGCGTATTCCATTCCATTCCACTCGCGAGCGTATTCCATTCCATTCCACTCGCGAGCGTATTCCACCCGCGAGCGTATTCCACTCGCGAGCGTATTCCATTCCATTCCACTCGCGAGCGTATTCCATTCCATTCCACTCGCGAGCGTATTCCACCCGCGAGCGCATTCCACTCGCGAGCGTATTCCACTCGCGAGCGTATTCCATTCCATTCCACTCGCGAGCGTATGCCACCCGCGAGCGTATTCCATTCCATTCCACTCGCGAGCGTATTCCATTCGCGAGCGTATTCCACTCGCGAGCGTATTCCATTCCATTCCACTCGCGAGCGTATTCCATTCCATTCCACTCGCGAGCGTATTCCACCCGCGAGCGCATTCCACTCGCGAGCGTATTCCACTCGCGAGCGTATTCCATTCCATTCCACTCGCGAGCGTATTCCACTCCATTCCATATTCCACTCGCGAGCGTATTCCACTCGCGAGCGTATGCCACTCGCGAGCGTATTCCATTCCATTCCATAATCCTCTCGCGAGCGTATTCCATTCCATTCCACTCGCGAGCGTATTCCATTCCATTCCACTCGCGAGCGTATTCCACCCGCGAGCGTATTCCACTCGCGAGCGTATTCCACTCGCGAGCGTATTCCATTCCATTCCACTCGCGAGCGTATTCCATTCCATTCAACTCGCGAGCGTATTCCACCCGCGAGCGCATTCCACTCTCGAGCGTATTCCACTCGCGAGCGTATTCCATTCCATTCCATTCCACTCGCGAGCGTATTCCATTCCATTCCACTCGCGAGCGTATTCCACTCGCGAGCGTATTCCATTCCATTCCACTCGCGAGCGTATTCCACCCGCGAGCGCATTCCACTCGAGCGTATTCCACTCGCGAGCGTATTCCATTCCATTCCACTCGCGAGCGTATTCCATTCCATTCCACTCGCGAGCGTATTCCACCCGCGAGCGCATTCCACTCGCGAGCGTATTCCATTCCATTCCACTCGCGAGCGTATTCCTTTCCATTCGACTCGCGAGCGTATTCCACCCGCAAGCGCATTCCACTCGCGAGCGTATTCCATTCCATTCCACTCGCGAGCGTATTCCACCCGCGAGCGCATTCCACTCGCGAGCGCATTCCACTCGCGAGCGTATTCCACCCGCGAGCGTATTCCACCCGCGAGCGTATTCCACTCGCGAGCGCATTCCACTCGCGAGCGTATTCCATTCCATTCCACTCGCGAGCGTATTCCACCCGCGAGCGCATTCCACCCGCGAGCGCATTCCACTCTCGAGCGTATTCCATTCCATTCCACTCGCGAGCGTATTCCTTTCCATTCGACTCGCGAGCGTATTCCACCCGCGAGCGCATTCCACTCGCGAGCGTATTCCACTCGCGAGCGTATTCCATTCCATTCCATAATCCACTCGCGAGCGTATTCCACTCGCGAGTGTATTCCACGCGCGAGCGCATTCCACTCGCGAGCGTATTCCTCTCGCGAGCGTATTCCATTCCATTCCACTCGCGAGCGTATTCCATTCCATTCCACTCGCGACCGTATTCCACCCGCGAGCGCATTCCACTCGCGAGCGCATTCCACTCGCGAGCGTATTCCATTCCATTCCACTCGCGAGCGTATTCCACCCGCGAGCGCATTCCACTCGCGAGCGCATTCCACTCGCGAGGGTGTTCCACTCGCGAGCGTATTCCACCCGCGAGCGCATTCCACTCGCGAGCGCATTCCACTCGCGAGCGTATTCCATTCCATTCCACTCGCGAGCGTATTCCACCCGCGAGCGCATTCCACCCGCGAGCGCATTCCACTCGCGAGCGTATTCCATTCCATTCCACTCGCGAGCGTATTCCTTTCCATTCGACTCGCGAGCGTATTCCACCCGCGAGCGCATTCCACTCGCGAGCGTATTCCATTCCATTCCACTCGCGAGCGTATTCCACCCGCGAGCGCATTCCACTCGCGAGCGCATTCCACTCGCGAGCGTATTCCACTCGCGAGCGTATTCCACCCGCGAGCGCATTCCACCCGCGAGCGTATTCCATTCCATTCCACTCGCGAGCGTATTCCACTCGCGAGCGTATTCCATTCCATTCCACTCGCGAGCGTATTCCATTCCATTCCACTCGCGAGCGTATTCCACCCGCGAGCGTATTCCACTCGCGAGCGTATTCCACTCGCGAGCGTATTCCATTCCATTCCACTCGCGAGCGTATTCCATTCCATTCCACTCGCGAGCGTATTCCATTCCATTCCACTCGCGAGCGTATTCCACCCGCGAGCGCATTCCACTCGCGAGCGTATTCCACTCGCGAGCGTATGCCATTCCATTCCACTCGCGAGCGTATTCCACCCGCGAGCGCATTCCACTCTCGAGCGTATTCCACTCGCGAGCGTATTCCATTCCATTCCACTCGCGAGCGTATTCCACTCGCGAGCGCATTCCACTCGCGAGCGTATTCCACCCGCGAGCGTATTCCATTCCATTCCACTCGCGAGCGTATTCCACTCGCGAGCGTATTCCACTCGCGAGCGTATTCCATTCCATTCCACTCGCGAGCGTATTCCATTCCATTCCACTCGCGAGCGTATTCCACCCGCGAGCGCATTCCACTCGCGAGCGTATTCCACTCGCGAGCGTACTCCACTCGCGAGCGTATTCCACTCGCGAGCGTATTCCACTCGCGAGCGTATTCCATTCCATTCCACTGGCGAGCGTATTCCACTCGCGAGCGTATTCCACTCGCGAGCGTATTCCCTTCGCGAGCGTATTCCACGCGCGAGCGTATTCCACTCGCGAGCGTATTCCACTTGCGAGCGGATTCCACTCGCGAGCGTATTCCATTCCATTCCACTCGCGAGCGTATTCCACTTGCGAGCGGATTCCATTCCATTCCACTCGCGAGCGTATTCCACCCGCGAGCGCATTCCACTCGCGAGCGTATTCCACTCGCGAGCGTATTCCATTCCATTCCACTCGCGAGCGTATTCCACCCGCGAGCGCATTCCACCCGCGAGCGCATTCCACTCGCGAGCGTATTCCACTCGCGAGCGTATTCCATTCCATTCCACTCGCGAGCGTATTCCATTCCATTCCACTCGCGAGCGTATTCCATTCCATTCCACTCGCGAGCGTATTCCACCCGCGAGCGTATTCCACTCGCGAGCGTATTCCATTCCATTCCACTCGCGAGCGTATTCCATTCCATTCCACTCGCGAGCGTATTCCACCCGCGAGCGCATTCCACTCGCGAGCGTATTCCACTCGCGAGCGTATTCCACTCGCGAGCGTATTCCATTCCATTCCACTCGCGAGCGTATTCCACCCGCGAGCGTATTCCATTCAATTCCACTCGCGAGCGTATTCCACTCGCGAGCGTATTCCACTCGCGAGCGTATTCCACTCGCGAGCGTATTCCATTCCATTCCACTCGCGAGCGTATTCCATTCCATTCCACTCGCGAGCGTATTCCACCCGCGAGCGCATTCCACTCGCGAGCGTATTCCATTCCATTCCACTCGCGAGCGTATTCCTTTCCATTCGACTCGCGAGCGTATTCCACCCGCGAGCGCATTCCACTCCATTCCATAATCCACTCGCGAGCGTATTCCACTCGCGAGTGTATTCCACGCGCGAGCGCATTCCACTCGCGAGCGCATTCCACTCGCGAGCGCATTCCACTTGCGAGCGTATTCCATTCCATTCCACTCGCGAGCGTATTCCACCCGCGAGCGCATTCCACTCGCGAGCGTATTCCACTCGCGAGCGTATTCCATTCCATTCCACTCGCGAGCGTATTCCACCCGCGAGCGCATTCCACTCGAGCGTATTCCACTCGCGAGCGTATTCCATTCCATTCCACTTGCGAGCGTATTCCATTCCATTCCACTCGCGAGCGTATTCCACCCGCGAGCGCATTCCACTCGCGAGCGTATTCCATTCCATTCCACTCGCGAGCGTATTCCTTTCCATTCGACTCGCGAGCGTATTCCACTCGCGAGCGTATTCCACTCGCGAGCGTATTCCTCTCGCGAGCGTATTCCATTCCATTCCACTCGCGAGCGTATTCCATTCCATTCCACTCGCGAGCGTATTCCATTCCATTCCACTCGAGAGCGTATTCCATTCCATCCCACTCGCGAGCGTATTCCACTCGCGAGCGTATTCCATTCCATTCCACTCGCGAGCGTATTCCACCCGCGAGCGCATTCCACTCGCGAGCGTATTCCACTCGCGAGCGTATTCCATTCCATTCCACTCGTGAGCGTATTCCATTCCATTCCACTCGCGAGCGTATTCCTTTCCATTCGACTCGCGAGCGTATTCCACCCGCGAGCGCATTCCACTCGCGAGCGTATTCCACTCGCGAGCGTATTCCACTCGCGAGCGTATTCCTCTCGCGAGCGTATTCCATTCCATTCCACTCGCGAGCGTATTCGATTCCATTCCACTCGCGAGCGTATCCCATTCCATTCCACTCGCGAGCGTATTCCACCCGCGAGCGTATTCCACTCGCGAGCGTATTCCTCTCGCGAGCGTATTCCATTCCATTCCACTCGCGAGCGTATTGCACCCGCGAGCGCATTCCACTCGCGAGCGTATTCCATTCCATTCCACTCGCGAGCGTATTCCTTTCCATTCGACTCGCGAGCGTATTCCACCCGCGAGCGCATTCCACTCGCGAGCGTATTCCATTCCATTCCACTCGCGAGCGTATTCCACCCGCGAGCGCATTCCACTTGCGAGCGCATTCCACTCGCGAGCGTATTCCACTCGCGAGCGTATTCCACTCGCGAGCGTATTCCACTCGCGAGCGTATTCCACTCGCGAGCGCATTCCAATACGCTCGCGAGTGGAATGGAATGGAATACGCTCGCGAGTGGAATGGAATGGAATACGCTCGCGAGTGGAATACGCTCGCGAGTGGAATGCACTCGCGGGTGGAATACGCTCGCGAGTGGAATGGAATGGAATACGCTCGCGAGTGGAATGGAATGGAATACGCTCGCGAGTGGAATACGCTCGCGAGTGGAATGCGCTCGCGGGTGGAATACGCTCGCGAGTGGAATGGAATGGAATACGCTCGCGAGTGGAATGGAATGGAATACGCTCGCGAGTGGAATACGCTCGCGAGTGGAATGGAATGGAATACGCTCGCGGGTGGAATACGCTCGCGAGTGGAATGCGCTCGCGAGTGGAATACGCTCGCGAGTGGAATGGAATGGAATACGCTCGCGAGTGGAATACGCTCGAAAGTGGAATGCGCTCGCGGGTGGAATACGCTCGCGAGTGGAATGGAATGGAATACGCTCGCGAGTGGAATAGAATGGAATACGCTCGCGGGTGGAATACGCTCGCGGGTGGAATACGCTCGCGAGTGGAATGGAATGGAATACGCTCGCGAGTGGAATGGAATGGAATACGCTCGCGAGAGGAATACACTCGCGAGTGGAATACGCTCGCGAGTGGAATGGAATGGAATACGCTCGCGAGTGGAATGGAATGGAATACGCTCGCGAGTGGAATACGCTCGCGAGTGGAATACGCTCGCCAGTGGAATGGAATGGAATACGCTCGCGAGTGGAATACGCTCGCGAGTGGAATACGCTCGCTAGTGGAATGCGCTCGCGGGTGGAATACGCTCGCGAGTGGTATACGCTCGCGAGTGGAATACGCTCGCGAGTGGAATGGAATGGAATACGCTCGCGAGTGGAATACGCTCGCGAGTGGATTATGGAATGGAATGGAATACGCTCGCGAGTGGAATACGCTCGCGAGTGGAATGCGCTCGCGGGTGGAATACGCTCGCGAGTGGAATGGAATGGAATACGCTCGCGAGTGGAATGGAATGGAATACGCTCGCGAGTGGAATGGAATGGAATACGCTCGCGAGAGGAATACGCTCGCGAGTGGAATGCGCTCGCGCGTGGAATACGCTCGCGAGTGGAATACGCTCGCGAGTGGAATGCGCTCGCGGGTGGAATACGCTCGCGAGTGGAATGGAATGGAATACGCTCGCGAGTGGAATGGAATGGAATACGCTCGCGAGTGGAATACGCTCGCGAGTGGAATGCACTCGCGGGTGGAATACGCTCGCGAGTGGAATGGAATGGAATACGCTCGCGAGTGGAATGGAATGGAATACGCTCGCGAGTGGAATACGCTCGCGAGTGGAATGCGCTCGCGGGTGGAATACGCTCGCGAGTGGAATGGAATGGAATACGCTCGCGAGTGGAATGGAATGGAATACGCTCGCGAGTGGAATACGCTCGCGAGTGGAATGGAATGGAATACGCTCGCGGGTGGAATACGCTCGCGAGTGGAATGCGCTCGCGAGTGGAATACGCTCGCGAGTGGAATGGAATGGAATACGCTCGCGAGTGGAATACGCTCGAAAGTGGAATGCGCTCGCGGGTGGAATACGCTCGCGAGTGGAATGGAATGGAATACGCTCGCGAGTGGAATAGAATGGAATACGCTCGCGGGTGGAATACGCTCGCGAGTGGAATGGAATGGAATACGCTCGCGAGTGGAATGGAATGGAATACGCTCGCGAGAGGAATACACTCGCGAGTGGAATACGCTCGCGAGTGGAATGGAATGGAATACGCTCGCGAGTGGAATGGAATGGAATACGCTCGCGAGTGGAATACGCTCGCGAGTGGAATACGCTCGCCAGTGGAATGGAATGGAATACGCTCGCGAGTGGAATACGCTCGCGAGTGGAATACGCTCGCTAGTGGAATGCGCTCGCGGGTGGAATACGCTCGCGAGTGGTATACGCTCGCGAGTGGAATACGCTCGCGAGTGGAATGGAATGGAATACGCTCGCGAGTGGAATACGCTCGAAAGTGGAATGCGCTCGCGGGTGGAATACGCTCGCGAGTGGAATGGAATGGAATACGCTCGCGAGCGTATTCCACCCGCGAGCGGAATGCGCTCGCGAGTGGAATACGCTCGCGAGTGGAATGGAATGGAATACGCTCGCGAGTGGAATACGCTCGAAAGTGGAATGCGCTCGCGGGTGGAATACGCTCGCGAGTGGAATGGAATGGAATACGCTCGCGAGTGGAATAGAATGGAATACGCTCGCGGGTGGAATACGCTCGCGAGTGGAATGGAATGGAATACGCTCGCGGGTGGAATACGCTCGCGAGTGGAATGGAATGGAATACGCTCGCGAGTGGAATGGAATGGAATACGCTCGCGAGAGGAATACACTCGCGAGTGGAATACGCTCGCGAGTGGAATGGAATGGAATACGCTCGCGAGTGGAATGGAATGGAATACGCTCGCGAGTGGAATACGCTCGCGAGTGGAATACGCTCGCCAGTGGAATGGAATGGAATACGCTCGCGAGTGGAATACGCTCGCGAGTGGAATACGCTCGCTAGTGGAATGCGCTCGCGGGTGGAATACGCTCGCGAGTGGTATACGCTCGCGAGTGGAATACGCTCGCGAGTGGAATATGGAATGGAATGGAATACGCTCGCGAGTGGAATACGCTCGCGAGTGGAATATGGAAAGGAATGGAATACGCTCGCGAGTGGAATACGCTCGCGAGTGGAATACGCTCGCGAGTGGAATATGGAATGGAATGGAATACGCTCGCGAGTGGAATGCGCTCGCGGGTGGAATACGCTCGCGAGTGGAATGGAATGGAATACGCTCGCGAGTGGAATGGAATGGAATACGCTCGCGAGTGGAATGGAATGGAATACGCTCGCGAGTGGAATGGAATGGAATACGCTCGCGAGTGGAATGGAATGGAATACGCTCGCGAGAGGAATACGCTCGCGAGTGGAATGCGCTCGCGAGTGGAATACGCTCGCGAGTGGAATACGCTCGCGAGTGGAATATGGAATGGAGTGGAATACGCTCGCGAATGGAATTCGGAATGGAATGGAATACGGTCGCGAGTGGAATACGCTCGCGAGTGGAATACGCTCGCGGGAGGAATATGGAATGCAATGGAATACGCTCGCGAATGTAATTCGGAATGGAAAGGAATGCGGTCGCGAGTGGAATACGCTCGCGAGTGGATACGCTCGCGAGTGGAATTCGGAATGGAATGGAATACGGTCGCGAGTGGAATATGGAATGGAATGGAATACGCTCGCGAGTGGAATACGCTCGCGAGTGGAATGCGCTCGCGGGTGGAATACGTTCGCGAGTGGAATATGGAATGGAATGGAATACGGTCGCGAGTGGAATACGCTCGCGAGTGGAATACGCTTGCGAGTGGAATACGCTCGGGAGTGGAATACGCTCGCGAGTGGAATATGGAATGGAATGGAATACGCTCGCGAATGGAATTCGGAATGGAAAGGAATACGGTCGCGAGTGGAATACGCTCGCGAGTGGAATACGCTCGCGAGTGGAATGCGCTCGCGGGTGGAATACGCTCGCGAGTGGAATACGCTCGCGAGTGGAATATGGAATGGAATGGAATACGCTCGCGAGTGGAATACGCTCGCGGGTGGAATATGGAATGCAATGGAATACGCTCGCGAATGGAATTCGGAATGGAATGGAATACGGTCGCGAGTGAAATATGGAATGGACTGGAATACGGACGCGAATGGAATATGGAATGGAATGGAATACGCTCGCGAGTGGAATACGCTCGCGAGTGGAATATGGAATGGAATGGAATACGCTCGCGAGTGGAATACGCTCGCGGGTGGAATACGCTCGCGAGTGGAATACGCTCGCGAGTGGAATGGAATGGAATACGCTCGCGAGTGGAATACGCTCGCGAGTGGAATACGCTCGCGAGTGGAATGGAATGGAATACGCTCGCGAGTGGAATACGTTCGCGAGTGGAATGCGCTCGCGAGTGGAATACGCTCGCGAGTGGAATGGAATGGAATACGCTCGCGAGTGGAATACGCTCGCGAGTGGAATACGCTCGCGAGTGGAATTCGGAACGGAATGGAATACGGTCGCGAGTGGAATATGGAATGGAATGGAATACGCTCGCGAGTGGAATACGCTCGCGAGTGGAATACGTCCGCGAGTGGAATGCGCTCGCGGGTGGAATACGTTCGCGAGTGGAATATGGAATGGAATGGAATACGGTCGCGAATGGAATACGCTCGCGAGTGGAATACGCTTGCGAGTGGAATACGCTCGGGAGTGGAATACGCTCGCGAGTGGAATATGGAATGGAATGGAATACGCTCGCGAATGGAATTCGGAATGGAAAGGAATCCGGTCGCGAGTGGAATACGCTCGCGAGTGGAATACGCTCGCGAGTGGAATGCGCTCGCGGGTGGAATACGCTCGCGAGTGGAATACGTTCGCGAGTGGAATATGGAATGGAATGGAATACGCTCGCGAGTGGAATACGCTCGCGGGTGGAATATGGAATGCAATGGAATACGCTCGCGAATGGAATTCGGAATGGAATGGAATACGGTCGCGAGTGAAATATGGAATGGACTGGAATACGGACGCGAATGGAATATGGAATGGAATGGAATACGCTCGCGAGTGGAATACGCTCGCGAGTGGAATATGGAATGGAATGGAATACGCTCGCGAGTGGAATACGCTCGCGGGTGGAATACGCTCGCGAGTGGAATACGCTCGCGAGTGGAATACGCTCGCGAGTGGAATACGCTCGCGAGTGGAATACGCTCGCGGGTGGAATACGCTCGCGAGTGGAATACGCTCGCGAGTGGAATACGCTCGCGAGTGGAATACGCTCGCGAGTGGAATTCGGAATGGAATGGAATACGGTCGCGAGTGGAATATGGAATGGAATGGAATACGCTCGCGAGTGGAATACGCTCGCGAGTGGAATACGCTCGCGAGTGGAATGCGCTCGCGGGTGGAATACGTTCGCGAGTGGAATATGGAATGGAATGGAATACGGTCGCGAGTGGAATACGCTCGCGAGTGGAATACGCTTGCGAGTGGAATACGCTCGGGAGTGGAATACGCTCGCGAGTGGAATATGGAATGGAATGGAATACGCTCGCGAATGGAATTCGGAATGGAAAGGAATACGGTCGCGAGTGGAATACGCTCGCGAGTGGAATACGCTCGCGAGTGGAATGCGCTCGCGCGTGGAATACGCTCGCGAGGGGAATACGCTCGCGAGTGGAATACGCTCGCGGGTGGAATATGGAATGCAATGGAATACGCTCGCGAATGGAATTCGGAATGGAATGGAATACGGTCGCGAGTGAAATATGGAATGGACTGGAATACGGACGCGAATGGAATATGGAATGGAATGGAATACGCTCGCGAGTGGAATACGCTCGCGAGTGGAATATGGAATGGAATGGAATACGCTCGCGAGTGGAATACGCTCGCGGGTGGAATACGCTCGCGAGTGGAATACGCTCGCGAGTGGAATGGAATGGAATACGCTCGCGAGTGGAATACGCTCGCGAGTGGAATACGCTCGCGAGTGGAATGGAATGGAATACGCTCGCGAGTGGAATACGTTCGCGAGGGGAATGCGCTCGCGAGTGGAATACGCTCGCGAGTGGAATGGAATGGAATACGCTCGCGAGTGGAATGGAATGGAATACGCTCGCGAGTGGAATGGAATGGAATACGCTCGCGAGTGGAATACGCTCGCAAGTGGAATACGCTCGCGAGTGGAATACGCTCGCGCGTGGAATACGCTCGCGAGGGGAATACGCTCGCGAGTGGAATACGCTCGCGAGTGGAATACGCTCGCCAGTGGAATGGAATGGAATACGCTCGCGAGTGGAATACGCTCGCGAGTGGAATACGCTCGCGAGTGGAGTACGCTCGCGAGTGGAATACGCTCGCGAGTGGAATGCGCTCGCGGGTGGAATACGCTCGCGAGTCGAATGGAATGGAATACGCTCGCGAGTGGAATGGAATGGAATACGCTCGCGAGTGGAATACGCTCGCGAGTGGAATACGCTCGCAAGTGGAATACGCTCGCGAGTGGAATTCGGAATGGAATGGAATACGGTCGCGAGTGGGATATGGAATGAAATGGAATACGGTCGCGAGTGGAATATGGAATGGAATGGAATACGGTCGCGAGTGGAATATGGAATGGAATGGAATACGGTCGCGAGTGGAATACGCTCGCGAGTGGAATATGGAATGGAATGGAATACGGCCGCGAGTGGATTATGGTATGGAATACGGACGCGAGTGGAATATGGAATGGAATGGAATACGGTCGCGAGTGGAATATGGAATGGAATGGAATACGCCCGCGAATGGAATATGGAAAACTCGCGAGTGGAATACGCTTGCGCGTGGAATACGCTCGCGGGTGGAATACGCTCGCGAGTGGAATACGCTCGCGAGTGGAATACGCTCGCGAGTGGAATACGCTCGCGAGTGGAATGCGCTCGCGGGTGGAATACGCTCGCGAGTGGAATGGAATGGAATACGCTCGCGAGTGGAATGGAATGGAATACGCTCGCGAGAGGAATGGAATGGAATACGCTCGCGAGTGGAATGGAATGGAATACGCTCGCGAGTGGAATATGTAATGGAATGGAATACGCTCGCGAGTGTATTCCATTCCATTCCATATTCCACCCGCGAGCGTATTCCACTCGCCAGCGTATTCCATTCCATTCCATATTCCACTGGCGAGCGTATTCCACTCGCGAGCGTATTCCACTCGCGAGCGTATTCCACTCGCGAGCGTATTCCACTCGCGAGCGTATTCCATTCCATTCCATATTCCACTCGCGAGTGTATTCCACCCGCGAGCGCATTCCACTCGCGAGCGTATTCCTCTCGCGAGCGTATTCCATTCCATTCCACTCGCGAGCGTATTCCATTCCATTCCACTCGCGAGCGTATTCCACCCGCGAGCGCATTCCACTCGCGAGCGTATTCCACTCGCGAGCGTATTCCATTCCATTCCATATTCCACTCGCGACCGTATTCCATTCCATTCCGAATTTCACTCGCGAGCGTATTCCATTCCATTCCACTCGCGAGCGTATTCCACCCGCGAGCGCATTCCACTCGCGAGCGTATTCCACTCGCGAGCGTATTCCACTCGCGAGCGTATTCCATTCCATTCCATATTCCACTCGCGACCGTATTCCATTCCATTCCGAATTCCATTCGCGAGCGTATTCCACTCCATTCGATATTCCACTCGCGAGCGTATTCCACTCGCGAGCGTATTCCTCTCGCGAGCGTATTCCTCTCGCGAGCGTATTCCATTCCATTCCACTCGCGAGCGTATTCCATTCCATTCCACTCGCGAACGTATTCCATTCCATTCCACTCGCGAGCGTATTCCACCCGCGAGCGTATTCCACTCGCGAGCGTATTCCACTCGCGAGCGTATTCCACTCGCGAGCGTATGCCATTCCATTCCACTCGCGAGCGTGTTCCACTCGCGAGCACATTCCACTCGCGAGTGTATTCCACTCGCGAGCGTATTCCATTCCATTCCACTTGCGAGCGTATTCCATTCCATTCCACTCGCGAGCGTATTCCACTCGCGAGCGTATTCCACTCGCGAGCGTATTCCATTCCATTCCACTCGCGAGCGTATTCCACTCGCGAGCGTATTCCATTCCATTCCACTCGCGAGCGTATTCCACCCGCGAGCGCATTCCACTCGCGAGCGTATTCCACTCGCGAGCGTATTCCATTCCATTCCACTCGCGAGCGTATTCCACTCGCGAGCGTATTCCACTCGCGAGCGTATTCCATTCCATTCCACTCGCGAGCGTATTCCACCCGCGAGCGCATTCCACTCGCGAGCGTATTCCACTCGCGAGCGTATTCCATTCCATTCCACTCGCGAGCGTATTCCACTCGCGAGCGTATTCCACTCGCGAGCGTATTCCATTCCATTCCACTCGCGAGCGTATTCCACCCGCGAGCGCATTCCACTCGCGAGCGTATTCCACTCGCGAGCGTATTCCATTCCATTCCACTCGCGAGCGTATTCCACCCGCGAGCGCAGTCCACTCGCGAGCGTATTGCATTCCATTCCATATTCCACTCGCGAGCGTATTCCACTCGCGAGCGTATTTCATTCCTTTCCATATTCCACTCGCGAGCGTATTCCACTCGCGAGCGTATTCCATTCCATTCCATATTCCACTCGCGAGCGTATTCCACTCGCGAGCGTATACCACTCGCGAGCGTATTCCACTCGCGAGCGTATTCCACCCGCGAGCGTATTCCATTCCATTCCACTCGCGAGCGTATTCCACTCGCGAGCGCATTCCACTCGCGAGCGTATTCCATTTCATTCCATATTCCACTCGCGAGCGTATTCCATTCCATTCCACTCGCGAGCGTATTCCATTCCATTCCTCTCGCGAGCGTATTCCTCTCGCGAGCGTATTCCGTTCCATTCCACTCGCGAGCGTATTCCATTCCATTCCACTCGCGAGCGTATTCCATTCCATTCCACTCGCGAGCGTATTCCACCCGCGAGCGTATTCCACTCGCGAGCGTATTCCATTCCATTCCACTCGCGAGCGTATTCCATTCCATTCCACTCGCGAGCGTATTCCACCCGCGAGCGCATTCCACTCGCGAGCGTATTCCACTCGCGAGCGTATTCCACTCGCGAGCGTATTCCACCCGCGAGCGCATTCCACTCGCGAGCGTATTCCATTCCATTCCATAATCCACTCGCGAGCGTATTCCACTCGCGAGTGTATTCCACGCGCGAGCGCATTCCACTCGCGAGCGTATTCCTCTCGCGAGCGTATTCCATTCCATTCCACTCGCGAGCGTATTCCATTCCATTCCACTCGCGAGCGTATTCCATTCCATTCCACTCGCGAGCGTATTCCACCCGCGAGCGTATTCCACTCGCGAGCGTATTCCATTCCATTCCACTCGCGAGCGTATTCCATTCCATTCCACTCGCGAGCGTATTCCACCCGCGAGCGCATTCCACTCGCGAGCGTATTCCATTCCATTCCACTCGCGAGCGTATTGGAATGGAATAATGGAATGGAATACGCTCGCGAGTCGAATGGAAAGGAATACGCTCGCGAGTGGAATGGAATGGAATACGCTCGCGAGTGGAATATGGAATGGAATGGAATACGCTCGCGAGTGGAATACACTCGCGAGCGAATTCCACTCGCGAGTGTATTCCACGCGCGAGCGCATTCCACTCGCGAGCGTATTCCTCTCGCGAGCGTATTCCGTTCCATTCCACTCGCGAGCGTATTCCACCCGCGAGCGTATTCCATTCCATTCCACTCGCGAGCGTATTCCACTCGCGAGCGTATTCCACTCGCGAGCGTATTCCATTCCATTCCACTCGCGAGCGTATTCCATTTCATTCCACTCGCGAGCGTATTCCACCCGCGAGCGCATTCCACTCGCGAGCGTATTCCACTCGCGAGCGTATTCCATTCCATTCCATAATCCACTCGCGAGCGCATTCCACTCGCGAGCGCATTCCACTCGCGAGCGTATTCCACTCGCGAGCGTATTCCATTCCATTCCATAATCCACTCGCGAGCGTATTCCACTCGCGAGTGTATTCCACGCGCGAGCGCATTCCACTCGCGAGCGTATTCCTCTCGCGAGCGTATTCCATTCCATTCCACTCGCGAGCGTATTCCATTCCATTCCACTCGCGAGCGTATTCCATTCCATTCCACTCGCGAGCGTATTCCACCCGCGAGCGTTTTCCACTCGCGAGCGTATTCCATTCCATTCCACTTGCGAGCGTATTCCATTCCATTCCACTCGCGAGCGTATTCCACCCGCGAGCGCATTCCACTCGCGAGCGTATTCCATTCCATTCCACTTTGTTTGGTATGGAATACGGACGCGAGTGGAATATGGAATGAAATGGAATACGGTCGCGAGTGGAATATGGAATGGAATGGAATACGCTCGCGAGTGGAATGGAATGGAATGCGCTCGCGGGTGGAATACGCTCGCGAGTGGAATGCGCTCGCGGGTGGAATACCCTCGCGAGTGGAATACGCTTGCGAGTGGTACACGCTCGCGAGTGGAATACGCTCGCGAGTGGAATATGGAATGGAATGGTTTACGCTCGCGAGTGGAATACGCTCGCGAGTGGAATATGGAAAGGAATGGAATACGCTCGCGAGTGGAATACGCTCGCGAGTGGAATATGGAATGGAATGGAATACGCTCGCGAATGGACTGCGCTCGCGGGTGGAATACGCTCGCGAGTGGAATGGAATGGAATACGCTCGCGAGTGGAATACGCTCGCGCGTGGAATACACTCGCGAGTGGAATACGCTCGCGAGTGGATTATGGAATGGAATGGAATACGCTCGCGAGTGGATTATGGAATGGAATGGAATACGCTCGCGAGTGGAATATGGAATGGAGTGGAATACGCTCGCGAGTGGAATGGAATGGAATACGCTCGCGAGTGGAATACGCTCGCGAGTGGAATGGAATGGAATACGCTCGCGAGTGGAATACGCTCGCGAGTGGAATGCGCTCGCGCGTGGAATACACTCGCGAGTGGAATACGCTCGCGAGTGGATTATGGAATGGAATGGAATACGCTCGCGAGTGGAATACGCTCGCGAGTGGAATGCGCTCGCGGGTGGAATACGCTCGCGAGTGGAATACGCTCGCGAGTGGAATACGCTCGCGAGTGGAATGGAATGGAATACGCTCGCGGGTGGAATACGCTCGCGAGTGGAATGGAATGGAATACGCTCGCGAGTGGAATACGCTCTCGAGTGGAATGCGCTCGCGGGTGGAATACGCTCGCGAGTGGAATGGAATGGAATACGCTCGCGAGTGGAATGCGCTCGCGGGTGGAATACGCTCGCGAGTGGAATGGAATGGAATACGCTCGCGAGTGGAATGCGCTCGCGGGTGGAATACGCTCGCGAGTCGAATGGAAAGGAATACGCTCGCGAGTGGAATGGAATGGAATACGCTCGCGAGTGGAATGCGCTCGCGGGTGGAATACGCTCGCGAGTGGAATGGAATGGAATACGCTCGCGAGTGGAATGGAATGGAATACGCTCGCGAGTGGAATGGAATGGAATACGCTCGCGAGAGGAATACGCTCGCGAGTGGAATACGCTTGCGAGTGGAATACGCTCGCGAGTGGAATACGCTCGCGAGTGGAATGCGCTCGCGGGTGGAATACGCTCGCGAGTGGAATGGAATGGAATACGCTCGCGAGTGGATTATGGTATGGAATACGGACGCGAGTGGAATATGGAATGAAATGGAATACGGTCGCGAGTGGAATATGGAATGGAATGGAATACGCTCGCGAGTGGAATGGAATGGAATGCGCTCGCGGGTGGAATACGCTCGCGAGTGGAATGCGCTCGCGGGTGGAATACCCTCGCGAGTGGAATACGCTCGCGAGTGGTACACGCTCGCGAGTGGAATACGCTCGCGAGTGGAATATGGAATGGAATGGTTTACGCTCGCGAGTGGAATACGCTCGAGTGTGGAATATGGAAAGGAATGGAATACGCTCGCGAGTGGAATACGCTCGCGAGTGGAATATGGAATGGAATGGAATACGCTCGCGAATGGACTGCGCTCGCGGGTGGAATACGCTCGCGCGTGGAATGGAATGGAATACGCTCGCGAGTAAAATACGCTCGCGAGTGGAATACGCTCGCGGGTGGAATACGCTCGCGCGTGGAATGGAATGGAATACGCTCGCGAGTGGAATGGAATGGAATACGCTCGCGAGTGGAATGGAATGGAATACGCTCGCGAGAGGAATACGCTCGCGAGTGGAATGCGCTCGCGCGTGGAATACACTCGCGAGTGGAATACGCTCGCGAGTGGATTATGGAATGGAATGGAATACGCTCGCGAGTGGATTATGGAATGGAATGGAATACGCTCGCGAGTGGAATATGGAATGGAGTGGAATACGCTCGCGAGTGGAATGGAATGGAATACGCTCGCGAGTGGAATACGCTCGCGAGTGGATTACGCTCGCGAGTGGAATACGCTCGCGAGTGGAATGGAATGGAATACGCTCGCGAGTGGAATACGCTCGCGAGTGGAATGCGCTCGCGCGTGGAATACACTCGCGAGTGGAATACGCTCGCGAGTGGATTATGGAATGGAATGGAATACGCTCGCGAGTGGAATACGCTCGCGAGTGGAATGCGCTCGCGGGTGGAATACGCTCGCGAGTGGAATGGAGTGGAATACGCTCGCGAGTGGAATGGAATGGAATACGCTCGCGAGTGGAATACGCTTGCGAGTGGAATACGCTCGCGAGTCGAATGGAATGGAATACGCTCGCGGGTGGAATACGCTCGCGAGTGGAATGGAATGGAATACGCTCGCGAGTGGAATACGCTCGCGAGTGGAATGCGCTTGCGGGTGGAATACGCTCGCGAGTGGAATGGAATGGAATACGCTCGCGAGTGGAATGCGCTCGCGGGTGGAATACGCTCGCGAGTGGAATGGAATGGAATACGCTCGCGAGTGGAATGGAATGGAATACGCTCGCGAGTGGAATACGCTCGCGGGTGGAATACGCTCGCGAGTGGAATGGAATGGAATACGCTCGCGAGTGGAATGGAATGGAATACGCTCGCGAGTGGAATGGAATGGAATACGCTCGCGAGAGGAATACGCTCGCGAGTGGAATGGAATGGAATACGCTCGCGAGAGGAATACGCTCGCGAGTGGAATGCGCTCGCGCGTGGAATACACTCGGGAGTGGAATACGCTCGCGAGTGGATTATGGAATGGAATGGAATACGCTCGCGAGTGGATTATGGAATGGAATGGAATACGCTCGCGAGTGGAATGGAATGGAATACGCTCGCGAGTGGAATACGCTCGCGAGTGGAATACGCTCGCGAGTGGAATGGAATGGAATACGCTCGCGAGTGGAATACGCTCGCGGGTGGAATGCGCTCGCGTGTGGAATACGCTCGCGAGTGGAATGGAATGGAATACGCTCGCGAGTGGAATGGAATGGAATACGCTCGCGAGAGGAATACGCTCGCGAGTGGAATGCGCTCGCGGGTGGAATGCACTCGCGAGTGGAATATGGATCGGAATGGAATACGCTCGCGAGTGGAATACGCTCGCGAGTGGAATACGCTCGCGAGTGGAATACGCTCGCGAGTGGAATACGCTCGCGAGTGGAATATGGAATGGAATGGAATACGCTCGCGAATGGAATTCGGAATGGAATGGAATACGGTCGCGAGTGGAATATGGAATGGAATGGAATACGCTCGCGAGTGGAATACGCTCGCGAGTGGAATATGGATTGGAATGGAATACGCTCGCGAGTGGAATACGCTCGCGAGTGGAATATGGAATGGAATGGAATACGCTCGCGAAGGGAATTCGGAATGGAATGGAATACGGTCGCGAGTGGAATATGGAATGGAATGGAATACGCTCGCGATTGGAATACGCTCGCGAGTGGAATACGCTCGCGAGTGGAATATGGATTGGAATGGAATACGCTCGCGAGTGGAATACGCTCGCGAGTGGAATATGGAATGGAATGGAATACGCTCGCGAGTGGAATGCGCTCGCGGGTGGAATACGCTCGCGAGTGGAATGGAATGGAATACGCTCGCGAGTGGAATGGAATGGAATACGCTCGCGAGTGGAATGGAATGGAATACGCTCGCGAGTGGAATGCGCTCGCGAGTGGAATACGCTCGCGAGAGGAATGGAATGGAATACGCTCGCGAGTGGAATGGAATGGAATACGCTCGCGAGAGGAATACGCTCGCGAGTGGAATGCGCTCGCGGGTGGAATACACTCGCGAGTGGAATATGGATCGGAATGGAATACGCTCGCGAGTGGAATGCGCTCGCGTGTGGAATACACTCGCGAGTGGAATGGAATGGAATACGCTCGCGAGTGGAATGGAATGGAATACGCTCGCGAGTGGAATGGAATGGAATACGCTCGCGAGTGGAATGGAATGGAATACGCTCGCGAGAGGAATACGCTCGCGAGTGGAATGCGCTCGCGCGTGGAATTCACTCGCGAGTGGAATACGCTCGACGAGTGGAATGGAATGGAATACGCTCGCGAGAGGAATACGCTCGCGAGTGGAATGCGCTCGCGGGTGGAATACACTCGCGAGTGGAATGGAATGGAATACGCTCGCGAGTGGAATGGAATGGAATACGCTCGCGAGTGGAATGGAATGGAATACGCTCGCGAGTGGAATGGAATGGAATACGCTCGCGAGTGGAATACGCTCGCGAGTGGAATGCGCTCGCGGGTGGAATACGCTCGCGAGTGGAATACGCTCGCGAGTGGAATACGCTCGCGAGTGGAATGCGCTCGCGGGTGGAATACGCTCGCGAGTCGAATGGAATGGAATACGCTCGCGAGTGGAATGGAATGGAATACGCTCGCGAGTGGAATACGCTCGCGGGTGGAATACGCTCGCGAGTGGAATGGAATGGAATACGCTCGCGAGTGGAATGGAATGGAATACGCTCGCGAGAGGAATACGCTCGCGAGTGGAATGCGCTCGCGCGTGGAATACACTCGCGAGTGGAATACGCTCGCGAGTGGATTATGGAATGGAATGGAATACGCTCGCGAGTGGAACACGCTCGCGAGTGGAATGCGCTCGCGCGTGGAATACGCTCGCGAGTGGAATGGAATGGAATACGCTCGCGAGTGGAATGGAATGGAATACGCTCGCGAGTGGAATGGAATGGAATACGCTCGCGAGAGGAATTCGCTCGCGAGTGGAATGCGCTCGCGCGTGAAATACACTCGCGAGTGGAATACGCTCGCGAGTGGAATGCGCTCGCGGGTGGAATACACTCGCGAGTGGAATACGCTCGCGAGTGGAATATGGAATGGAATGGAATACGCTCGCGAGTGGAATACGCTCGCGAGTGGAATATGGAATGGAATGGAATACGCTCGCGAGTGGAATACGCTCGCGGGTGGAATACGCTCGCGAGTGGAATACGCTCGCGAGTGGAATGGAATGGAATACGCTCGCGAGTGGAATACGCTCGCGAGTGGAATACGCTCGCGAGTGGAATACGCTCGCGAGTGGAATACGCTCGCGAGTGGAATGGAATAGAATACGCTCGCGAGTGGAATGGAATGGAATACGCTCGCGAGTGGAATACGCTCGCGAGTGGAATACGCTCGCGAGTGGAATGCGCCCGCGGGTGGAATACGCTCGCGAGTGGAATATGGAATGGAATGGAATACGCTCGCGAGTGGAATACGCTCGCGAGTGGAATACGCTCGCGAGTGGGATGCGCTCGCGGGTGGAATACGCTCGCGAGTGGAATACGCTCGCGAGTGGAATATGGAATGGAATGGAATACGCTCGCGAGTGGAATATGGAATGGAATGAAATAGGGTCGCGAGGGCAATATGGAATGGAATGGAATACGGACGCGAGTGGAATATGGAATGGAATAGAATACGGCTGCGAGTGGGATACGCTCGCAAGTGGAATATGGAATGGAATGGAATACGCACGCGAATGGAATATCGAATGGAATGGAATACGGTCGCGAGTGGAATACGCTCGCGGGTGGAATGCGCTCGCGGGTGGAATACGCTCGCGAGTGGAATATTGAATGGAATGAAATACGCTCGCGAGTGGAATACGCTCGCGAGGGGAATACGCTCGCGAGTGGAATACGTTCGCGGGTGGAATACGCTCGCGAGTGGAATACGCTCGCGAGTGGAATGGAATGGAATACGCTCGCGAGTGGAATATGGAATGGAATGGAATACGGTTGCGAGTGGAATATGGAATGGAATGGAATACGGACGCGAATGGAATATGGAATGGACCGGAATACGGTCGCGAGTGGAATGGAATGGAATACGCTCGCGAGTGGAATACGCTCGCGAGTGGAATACGCTCGCGAGTGGAATGCGCTCGCGGGTGGAATACGCTCGCGAGTGGAATACGCTCGCGAGTGGAATATGGAATGGAATGGAATACGCTCGCGAGTGGAATACGCTCGCGAGTGGAATACGCCCGCGAGTGGAATGCGCCCGCGGGTGGAATACGCTCGCGAGTGGAATATGGAATGGAATGGAATACGGACGCAAGTGGAATATGGAATGGAATGGAATACGGTCGCGAGTGGAATTCGCTCGCGAGTGGAATATGGAATGGAATGGAATACGCTCGCGAGTGGAATATAGAATGGAATGGAATACGCTCGCGAGTGGAATACGCTCGCGAGTGGAATACGCTAGCGGGTGGAATACGCTCGCGAGTGGAATACGCTCGCGAGTGGAATGGTCTGGAATACGCTCGCGGGTGGAATACGCCCGCGAGTGGAATACGCTCGCGAGTGGAATACGGTTGCAAGTGGAATGGAATGGAATACGCTAGCGAATGTAATATGGAATGGAATGGAATACGGTCGCGAGTGGAATACGCTAGCGAGTGGAATACGCTCGCGAGTGGAATACGCTCGCGAGTGGAATACGCTCGCGGGTGGAATACGCTCGCGAGTGGAATACGCTCGCGAGTGGAATGGAATGGAATACGCTCGCGGGTGGAATACGTTCGCCAGTGGAATACGCTCGCGAGTGGAATACGCTCGCGGGTGGAATACGCTCGCGAGTGGAATACGCTCGCGAGTGGAATACGCTCGCGAGTGGAATACGGTCGCGAGAGGAATACGCTGGCGAGTGGAATACGCTCGCGAGTGGAATGGAATGGAATACGCTCGCGAGTGGAATACGCTCGCGGGTGGAATACGCTCGCGAGTGGAATACGCTCGCGAGTGGAATGGAATGGAATACGCTCGCGAGTGGAATACGCTCGCGAGTGGAATACGCTCGCGAGTGGAATGCGCTCGCGGGTGGAATACGCTCGCGAGTGCAATACGCTCGCGAGTGGAATATGGAATGGAATGGAATACGCTCGCGAGTGGAATACGCTCGGGAGTGGAATACGCTCGCGAGTGGAATATGGAATGGAATGGAATACGGTCGCGAGTGGAATATGGAATGGAATGGAATACGGTCGCGAGTGGAATACGCTCGCGAGTGGAATATGGAATGGAATGGAATACGCTCGCGAGTGGAATACGCTCGCGAGTGGAATGGTCTGGAATACGCTCGCGGGTGGAATACGCCCGCGAGTGGAATACGCTCGCGAGTGGAATACGGTTGCAAGTGGAATGGAATGGAATACGCTAGCGAATGGAATATGGAATGGAATGGAATACGGTCGCGAGTGGAATACGCTAGCGAGTGGAATACGCTCGCGAGTGGAATGCGCTCGCGGGTGGAATACGCTCGCGAGTGGAATACGCTCGCGAGTGGAATATGGAATGGAATGGAATACGCTCGCGAGTGGAATGCGCTCGCGGGTGGAATACGGTCGCGAGTGGAATGCGCTCGCGGGTGGAATACGCTCGCGAGTGGAATACGCTCGCGAGTGGAATATGGAATGGAATGGAATACGCTCGCGAGTGGAATATTGAATGGAATGAGATACGCTCGCGAGTGGAATACGCTTGCGAGTGGAATACGCTCGCGAGTGGAATACGTTCGCGGGTGGAATACGCTCGCGAGTGGAATACGCTCGCGAGTGGAATGGAATGGAATACGCTCGCGAGTGGAATATGGAATGGAATACGCTCGCGAGTGGAATATGGAATGGAATGGAATACGGTTGCGAGTGGAATATGGAATGGAATGGAATACGGACGCGAATGGAATATGGAATGGACCGGAATACGGTCGCGAGTGGAATGGAATGGAATACGCTCGCGAGTGGAATACGCTCGCGAGTGGAATATGGAATGGAATGGAATACGCTCGCGAGTGGAATACGCTCGCGAGTGGAATACGCTCGCGAGTGGAATGCGCCCGCGGGTGGAATACGCTCGCGAGTGGAATATGGAATGGAATGGAATACGCTCGCGAGTGGAATACGCTCGCGAGTGGAATATGGAATGGAATGAAATAGGGTCGCGAGGGCAATATGGAATGGAATGGAATACGGACGCGAGTGGAATATGGAATGGAATAGAATACGGCTGCGAGTGGGATACGCTCGCAAGTGGAATATGGAATGGAATGGAATACGCACGCGAATGGAATATCGAATGGAATGGAATACGGTCGCGAGTGGAATACGCTCGCGAGTGGAATACGCTCGCGAGTGGAATACGCTCGCGAGTGGAATGCGCTCGCGGGTGGAATACGCTCGCGAGTGGAATACGCTCGCGAGTGGAATATGGAATGGAATGGAATACGCTCGCGAGTGGAATACGCTCGCGAGTGGAATACGCCCGCGAGTGGAATGCGCCCGCGGGTGGAATACGCTCGCGAGTGGAATATGGAATGGAATGGAATACGGACGCAAGTGGAATATGGAATGGAATGGAATACGGTCGCGAGTGGAATTCGCTCGCGAGTGGAATATGGAATGGAATGGAATACGCTCGCGAGTGGAATATAGAATGGAATGGAATACGCTCGCGAGTGGAATACGCTCGCGAGTGGAATACGCTCGCGGGTGGAATACGCTCGCGAGTGGAATACGCTCGCGAGTGGAATGGTCTGGAATACGCTCGCGGGTGGAATACGCCCGCGAGTGGAATACGCTCGCGAGTGGAATACGGTTGCAAGTGGAATGGAATGGAATACGCTAGCGAATGGAATATGGAATGGAATGGAATACGGTCGCGAGTGGAATACGCTAGCGAGTGGAATACGCTCGCGAGTGGAATGCGCTCGCGGGTGGAATACGCTCGCGAGTGGAATACGCTCGCGAGTGGAATATGGAATGGAATGGAATACGCTCGCGAGTGGAATACGCTCGCGAGTGGAATATGGAATGGAATGGAATACGCTCGCGAGTGGAATACGCTCGCGAGTGGAATGCGCTCGCGGGTGGAATACGCTCGCGAGTGGAATGCGCTCGCGGGTGGAATACGCTCGCGAGTGGAATACGCTCGCGAGTGGAATACGCTCGCGAGTGGAATATGGAATGGAATGGAATACGCTCGCGAGTGGAATATTGAATGGAATGAAATACGCTCGCGAGTGGAATACGCTTGCGAGTGGAATACGCTCGCGAGTGGAATACGTTCGCGGGTGGAATACGCTCGCGAGTGGAATACGCTCGCGAGTGGAATGGAATGGAATACGCTCGCGAGTGGAATATGGAATGGAATGGAATACGGTTGCGAGTGGAATATGGAATGGAATGGAATACGGACGCGAATGGAATATGGAATGGACCGGAATACGGTCGCGAGTGGAATGGAATGGAATACGCTCGCGAGTGGAATACGCTCGCGAGTGGAATACGCTCGCGAGTGGAATGCGCTCGCGGGTGGAATACGCTCGCGAGTGGAATACGCTCGCGAGTGGAATACGCTCGCGAGTGGAATATGGAATGGAATGGAATACGCTCGCGAGTGGAATACGCTCGCGAGTGGAATACGCTCGCGAGTGGAATGCGCCCGCGGGTGGAATACGCTCGCGAGTGGAATATGGAATGGAATGGAATACGCTCGCGAGTGGAATACGCTCGCGAGTGGAATACGCTCGCGAGTGGGATGCGCTCGCGGGTGGAATACGCTCGCGAGTGGAATACGCTCGCGAGTGGAATATGGAATGGAATGGAATACGCTCGCGAGTGGAATATGGAATGGAATGAAATAGGGTCGCGAGGGCAATATGGAATGGAATGGAATACGGACGCGAGTGGAATATGGAATGGAATAGAATACGGCTGCGAGTGGGATACGCTCGCAAGTGGAATATGGAATGGAATGGAATACGCACGCGAATGGAATATCGAATGGAATGGAATACGGTCGCGAGTGGAATACGCTCGCGAGTGGAATACGCTTGCGGGTGGAATACGCTCGCGAGTGGAATACGCTCGCGATGGAATGGAATGGAATACGCCCGCGGGTGGAATACGTTCGCGAGTGGAATACGCTCGCGAGTGGAATACGCTCGCGAGTGGAATACGCTCGCGAGTGGAATGCGCTCGCGGGTGGAATACGCTCGCGAGTGGAATACGCTCGCGAGTGGAATACGCTCGCGAGTGGAATACGGTCGCGAGAGGAATACGCTCGCGAGTGGAATTCGCTCGCGAGTGGAATGGACCGTATTCCACTCGCGAGCGTATTCCACTCGCGGTGGAATACTAGTGGAATACGCTCGTGAGTGGAATGGAATGGAATACGCTCGCGAGTGGAATACGCTCGCGAGTGGAATACGCTCGCGAGAGGAATACGCTCGCGAGTGGAATACGCTCGCGGGTGGAATACGCTCGCGAGTGGAATACGCTCGCGAGTGGAATGGAATGGAATACGCTCGCGAGTGGAATACGCTCGCGAGTGGAATACGCTCGCGAGTGGAATACGCTCGCGAGTGGAATGCGCTCGCGGGTGGAATACGCTCGCGAGTGGAATACGCTCGCGAGTGGAATATGGAATGGAATGGAATACGCTCGCGAGTGGAATACGCTCGCGAGTGGAATACGCTCGCGAGTGGGATGCGCTCGCGGGTGGAATACGCTCGCGAGTGGAATACGCTCGCGAGTGGAATATGGAATGGAATGGAATACGCTCGCGAGTGGAATACGGAATGGAATGAAATAGGGTCGCGAGGGCAATATGGAATGGAATGGAATACGGACGCGAGTGGAATATGGAATGGAATAGAATACGGCTGCGAGTGGGATACGCTCGCAAGTGGAATATGGAATGGAATGGAATACGCTCGCGGGTGGAATACGTTCGCGAGTGGAATACGCTCGCGAGTGGAATACGCTCGCGAGTGGAATGCGCTCGCGGGTGGAATACGCTCGCGAGTGGAATACGCTCGCGAGTGGAATACGCTCGCGAGTGGAATACGGTCGCGAGAGGAATACGCTGGCGAGTGGAATACGCTCGCGAGTGGAATGGAATGGAATACGCTCGCGAGTGGAATACGCTCGCGGGTGGAATACGCTCGCGAGTGGAATACGCTCGCGAGTGGAATGGAATGGAATACGCTCGCGAGTGGAATACGCTCGCGAGTGGAATGGAATGGAATACGCACGCGAATGGAATATGGAATGGAATGGAATACGGAAGCGAGTGGAATATGGAATGGAATGGAATACGGTCGCGAGTGGAATATGGAATGGAATGGAATACGCACGCGAATGGAATATGGAATGGAATGGAACACGGACGCGAATGGAATATGGAATGAAATGGAATACGGTCGCGAATGGAATATGGAATGGACTGGAATACGGTCGCGAGTGGAATATGGTATGGAATGGAATACGGTCGCGAGTGGAATATGGAATGGACTGGAATACGGACGCGAGTGGAATATGGAATGGAATGGAATACGCACGCGAATGAAATATGGAATGGAATGGAATACGGTCGCGAGTGGAATATGGAATGGAATGGAATACGCACGCGAATGGAATGGAATACGGTCGCGAGTGGAATATGGAATGGAATGGAATACGCACGCGGATGGAATATGGAATGGAATGGAATACGGTCGCGAGTGGAATATGGAATGGAATGGATTACGCACGCGAATGGAATATGGAATGGAATGGAATACGGTCGCGAGTGGAATATGGAATGGAATGGAATACGCACGCGGATGGGATATGGAATGGAATGGAATACGGTCGCGAGTGGAATATGGAATGGAATGGAATACGGTCGCGACTGGAATATGGTATGGAATGGAATACGGTCGCGATTGGAATATGGAATGGAATGGAATACGGTTGCGAGTGGAATATGGAATGGAATGGAATACGGTCGCGAGTGGAATATGGAATGGCATGGAATACGCATGCGAATGGAATGGAATACGGTCGCGAGTGGAATATGGAATGGAATGGAATACGCACGCGGATGGAATATCGAATGGAATGGAATACGGGCGCGAGTCGAATATGGAATGGAATGGAATACGCACGCGAGTGGAATATGGAATGGAATGGAATACGCACGCGAATGGAATATGGAGTGGAATGGAATACTGTCGCGCGTGGAATATGCAATGGAATGGAATACGCACGCCGATGGAATATGGAATGCTATGGAATTCGGTCGCGAGTGGAATATGGAATGGAATGGAATACGGTCGCGAGTGGAATATGGTATGGAATGGAATACGGTCGCGAATGGAATATGGAATGGAATGGAATACGCACGCGAATGGAATATGGAATGGAATGGAATACGGTTGCGTGTGGAATATGGAATGGAATGGAATACGCACGCGAATGGAATATGGATTGGAATGGAATATAGTCGCGAGTGGAATATGGAATGGAATGGAATTCGCACGCAAATGGAATATGGAATGGAATGGAATACGGTTGCGAGTGGAATATGGAATGGAATGGAATACGGACGCGAGTGGAATGTGGAATGGAATGGAATACGGTCGCGAGTGGAATATGGAATGGAGCGGAATACGCACGCGAATGGAATAAGGAATGGAATGGAATACGGAAGCGAGTGGAATATGGAATGGAATGGAATACGGTCGCGAGTGGAATATGGAATGGAATGGAATATGGAATGGAATGGAATACGGACGCGAATGGAATATGGAATGAAATGGAATACGGTCGCGAATGGAATATGGAATGGAATGGAATACGGTCGCGAGTGGAATATGGTATGGAATGGAATACGGTCGCGAGTGGAATATGGAATGGAATGGAATACGCACGCGAATGGAATATGGACTGCAATGGAATACGGACGCGAATGGAATATGGAATGGAATGGAATACGGTCGCGAATGGAATGGAATACGGTCGCGAGTGGAATATGGAATGGAATGGAATACGCACGCGGATGGAATATGGAATGGAATGGAATACGGGCGCGAGTGGAATATGGAATGGAATGGAATACGCACGCGAGTGGAATATGGAATGGAATGGAATACGCACGCGAATGGAATATGGAATGGAATGGAATACGGTCGCGAGTGGAATATGGAATGGAATGGAATACGCACGCCGATGGAATATGGAATGGAATGGAATACGGTCGCGAGTGGAATATAGAATGGAATGGAATACGGTCGCGAGTGGAATATGGTATGGAATGGAATACGGTCGCGAATGGAATATGGAATGGAATGGAATACGCACGCGAATGGAATATGGAATGGAATGGAATACGGTCGCGTGTGGAATATGGAATGGAATGGAATACGCACGCGAATGGAATATGGATTGGAATGGAATATAGTCGCGAGTGGAATATGGAATGGAATGGAATTCGCACGCGAATGGAATATGGAATGGAATGGAATACGGTTGCGAGTGGAATATGGAATGGAATGGAATACGGACGCGAGTGGAATGTGGAATGGAATGGAATACGGTTGCGAGTGGAATATGGAATGGAGCGGAATACGCACGCGAATGGAATATGGAATGGAATGGAATACGGAAGCGAGTGGAATATGGAATGGAATGGAATACGCACGCGAATGAAATATGGAATGGAATGGAATACGGTCGCGAGTGGAATATGGAATGGAATGGAATACGCACGCGAATGGAATGGAATACGGTCGCGAGTGGAATATGGAATGGAATGGAATACGCACGCGGATGGAATATGGAATGGAATGGAATACGGTCGCGAGTGGAATATGGAATGGAATGGAATACACACGCGGGTGGAATAAGGAATGGAATGGAATACGGTCGCGAGTGGAATATTGAATGGAATGGAATACCGTCGCGAGTGGAATATGGAATGGAATGGAATACGCACGCGAATGGAATGGAATACGTTCGCGAGTGGAATATGGAATGGAATGGAATACGCACGCGAATCGAATGGAATACGTTCGCGAGTGGAATATGGAATGGAATGGAATACGCACGCGGATGGAATATGGAATGGAATGGAATACGGTCGCGAGTGGAATATGGAAACAAATGGATTACGCACGCGGATCTAATATGGAATGGAATGGAATACGGTCGCGAGTGGAATATGCAATGGAATGGAATACGCACGCGGATGGAATATGGAATGGAATGGAATACGGTCGCGAGTGGAATATGGAATGGAATGGATTACGCACGCGAATGGAATATGGAATGGAATGGAATACGGTCGCGAGTGGAATATGGAATGGAGCGGAATACGCACGCGAATGGAATAAGGAATGGAATGGAATACGGAAGCGAGTGGAATATGGAATGGAATGGAATACGGTCGCGAGTGGAATATGGAATGGAATGGAATATGGAATGGAATGGAATACGGACGCGAATGGAATATGGAATGAAATGGAATACGGTCGCGAATGGAATATGGAATGGAATGGAATACGGTCGCGAGTGGAATATGGTATGGAATGGAATACGGTCGCGAGTGGAATATGGAATGGAATGGAATACGCACGCGAATGGAATATGGACTGCAATGGAATACGGGCGCGAATGGAATATGGAATGGAATGGAATACGGTCGCGAATGGAATGGAATACGGTCGCGAGTGGAATATGGAATGGAATGGAATACGCACGCGGATGGAATATGGAATGGAATGGAATACGGGCGCGAGTGGAATATGGAATGGAATGGAATACGCACGCGAGTGGAATATGGAATGGAATGGAATACGCACGCGAATGGAATATGGAATGGAATGGAATACGGTCGCGAGTGGAATATGGAATGGAATGGAATACGCACGCCGATGGAATATGGAATGGAATGGAATACGGTCGCGAGTGGAATATAGAATGGAATGGAATACGGTCGCGAGTGGAATATGGTATGGAATGGAATACGGTCGCGAATGGAATATGGAATGGAATGGAATACGCACGCGAATGGAATATGGAATGGAATGGAATACGGTCGCGTGTGGAATATGGAATGGAATGGAATACGCACGCGAATGGAATATGGATTGGAATGGAATATAGTCGCGAGTGGAATATGGAATGGAATGGAATTCGCACGCGAATGGAATATGGAATGGAATGGAATACGGTTGCGAGTGGAATATGGAATGGAATGGAATACGGACGCGAGTGGAATGTGGAATGGAATGGAATACGGTTGCGAGTGGAATATGGAATGGAGCGGAATACGCACGCGAATGGAATATGGAATGGAATGGAATACGGAAGCGAGTGGAATATGGAATGGAATGGAATACGCACGCGAATGAAATATGGAATGGAATGGAATACGGTCGCGAGTGGAATATGGAATGGAATGGAATACGCACGCGAATGGAATGGAATACGGTCGCGAGTGGAATATGGAATGGAATGGAATACGCACGCGGATGGAATATGGAATGGAATGGAATACGGTCGCGAGTGGAATATGGAATGGAATGGAATACACACGCGGGTGGAATAAGGAATGGAATGGAATACGGTCGCGAGTGGAATATTGAATGGAATGGAATACCGTCGCGAGTGGAATATGGAATGGAATGGAATACGCACGCGAATGGAATGGAATACGTTCGCGAGTGGAATATGGAATGGAATGGAATACGCACGCGAATCGAATGGAATACGTTCGCGAGTGGAATATGGAATGGAATGGAATACGCACGCGGATGGAATATGGAATGGAATGGAATACGGTCGCGAGTGGAATATGGAAACAAATGGATTACGCACGCGAATCTAATATGGAATGGAATGGAATACGGTCGCGAGTGGAATATGCAATGGAATGGAATACGCACGCGGATGGAATATGGAATGGAATGGAATACGGTCGCGAGTGGAATATGGAATGGAATGGATTACGCACGCGAATGGAATATGGAATGGAATGGAATACGGTCGCGAGTGGAATATGGAATGGAATGGAATACGCACGCGGATGGGATATGGAATGGAATGGAATACGGTCGCGAGTGGAATATGGAATGGAATGGAATACGGTCGCGACTGGAATATGGTATGGAATGGAATACGGTCGCGATTGGAATATGGAATGGAATGGAATACGGTTGCGAGTGGAATATGGAATGGAATGGAATACGGTCGCGAGTGGAATATGGTATGGAATGGAATACGGTCGCGAATGGAATATGGAATGGAATGGAATACGCACGCGAATGGAATATGGAATGGAATGGAATACGGTTGCGTGTGGAATATGGAATGGAATGGAATACGCACGCCGATGGAATATGGAATGCTATGGAATACGGTCGCGAGTGGAATTACGGAATGGAATGGAATACGGTCGCGAGTGGAATATGGTATGGAATGGAATACGGTCGCGAATGGAATATGGAATGGAATGGAATACGCACGCGAATGGAATATGGAATGGAATGGAATACGGTTGCGTGTGGAATATGGAATGGAATGGAATACGCACGCGACTGGAATATGGATTGGAATGGAATATAGTCGCGAGTGGAATATGGAATGGAATGGAATTCGCACGCAAATGGAATATGGAATGGAATGGAATACGGTTGCGAGTGGAATATGGAATGGAATGGAATACGGACGCGAGTGGAATGTGGAATGGAATGGAATACGGTCGCGAGTGGAATATGGAATGGAGCGGAATACGCACGCGAATGGAATAAGGAATGGAATGGAATACGGAAGCGAGTGGAATGGAATGGAATACGGTCGCGAGTGGAATATGGACTGGAATGGAATACGCACGCGAATGGAATATGGAATGGAATGGAATACGGACGCGAATGGAATATGGAATGAAATGGAATACGGTCGCGAATGGAATATGGAATGGAATGGAATACGGTCGCGAGTGGAATATGGTATGGAATGGAATACGGTCGCGAGTGGAATATGGAATGGAATGGAATACGCACGCGAATGGAATATGGACTGCAATGGAATACGGGCGCGAATGGAATATGGAATGGAATGGAATACGGTCGCGAATGGAATGGAATACGGTCGCGAGTGGAATATGGAATGGAATGGAATACGCACGCGGATGGAATATGGAATGGAATGGAATACGGGCGCGAGTGGAATATGGAATGGAATGGAATACGCACGCGAGTGGAATATGGCATGGAATGGAATACGCACGCGAATGGAATATGGAATGGAATGGAATACGGTCGCGAGTGGAATATGGAATGGAATGGAATACGCACGCCGATGGAATATGGAATGGAATGGAATGCGGTCGCGAGTGGAATATCGAATGGGATGGAATACGGTCGCGAGTGGAATATGGTATGGAATGGAATACGGTCGCGAATGGAATATGGAATGGAATGGAATACGCACGCGAATGGAATATGGAATGGAATGGAATACGGTCGCGTGTGGAATATGGAATGGACTGGAATACGCACGCGAATGGAATATGGATTGGAATGGAATATAGTCGCGAGTGGAATATGGAATGGAATGGAATTCGCACGCGAATGGAATATGGAATGGAATGGAATACGGTTGCGAGTGGAATATGGAATGGAATGGAATACGGACGCGAGTGGAATGTGGAATGGAATGGTATACGGTCGCGAGTGGAATATGGAATGGAGCGGAATACGCACGCGAATGGAATATGGAATGGAATGGAATACGGAAGCGAGTGGAATATGGAATGGAATGGAATACGGTCGCGAGTGGAATATGGAATGGAATGGAATACGCACGCGAATGGAATATGGAATGGAATGGAACACGGACGCGAATGGAATATGGAATGAAATGGAATACGGTCGCGAATGGAATATGGAATGGACTGGAATACGGTCGCGAGTGGAATATGGTATGGAATGGAATACGGTCGCGAGTGGAATATGGAATGGAATGGAATACGCACGCGAATGGAATATGGACTGCAATGGAATACGGGCGCGAATGGAATATGGAATGGAATGGAATACGGTCGCGAATGGAATATGCAATGGAATGATTACGGTCGCGAGTGGAATATGGAATGGAATGGAATACCGTCGCGAGTTGAATTAGGAATGGAATGGAATACGCACGCGAATGGAATATGGAATGGAATGGAATTCGGACGCGAATGGAGTATGGAATGGATTGGAATACGGTCGCGAGTGGAACATGCAATGGAATGGAATACGGTCGCGACTGGAATAGAATACGGACGCGAATAGAATATGGAATGGAATGGAGTACGGACGCGAATGGAATGTCGAATGGATTGGAATACGGACGCGAAATGAAGATGGAATGGAATAGAATATGGACGCAAATGGAATATGAAATGGAATGGAATATGGACGCGAATGAAATATGGACGCAAATGGAATATGGAATGGAATGGAATATCGACACGAATGGAATATGGAATGGAATGGATTATGGACGCGAATGGAATATGAAATGGAATGGAATATGGACGCGAACGGAATATGGAATGGAATGGAATATGGACGCGAATGGAATATGGAATGGAATAGAATACGGACGCGAATGGAATATGGATTGGAATTAAATACGCCCGCGAATGGAATATGGAATGGGATGGAATATGGAATGCAATGGAATACGGACGCGAATGTAATATGGAATGGAATGAAATATGTGCGCGAATGGAATATGGAATGGAATGGAATATGGACGCGAATGAAATATGCAATGGAATGGAATATGTGCGCGAATGGAATGGAATGTTGACGCCAATGGAATATGGAATGGAATGGAATATGGACGCGAATGGAATATAGAATGGAATGGAATATCTGCGCGAATGGAATATGGAATTGAATGCAATATGTGCACGATTGGAATATGGACTGGAATGGAATCTGGACGCCAATGGAATATTTAATGGAATTGAATACGGACGCGAATGGAATATGGAATGGAATGGAATATGTGCGCGAATGGAATATGGAATGGAATGGAATATGCACGGGAATGAAATATGGATTGGAATGGTATATGGACGCGAATGGAATATGGAATGGAATGGAACACGGACGCGAATGGACTATGGAATGGAATGGAATCCGGACGCGAATGGAATATGGAATGGAATGAAATACGGACGCGAATGGAATATGGAATAGAATGGAATACGCACGCGAATGGAATATGGAATGGAATGGAATACGGACGCGAATGGGATATGGAATGGTATGGAATACGGACGCGAATGGAATATGGAGTGGAATGTAATATGGATGCGAATGTAATATGGAATGGAATGCAATATAGACACGAATGGAATATGGACGCAAATGGAATATCGAATGGAATGGAATATGGACGCGAGTGGAATATGGAATGGAGTGGAATATGGGCGCGAATGGAATAAGAGATGGAATGGAATATGGACGCGAACGGAATATGGAATGGAATGGACTATGGACGCGAATGGAATTGGGACGCGAATGTCCATAATATTCCATTCCATTCCATATTCTATTCCATTCCATATTTTATTCCATTCCATTTTCTACTTCATTCCCTATTCCCTTCCATTCCATATTTCATTCCATTCCATCCTCCATTCCATTCCATATTCCATTTCATCCCATTCCATTCCAATCCATATTCCATTCCATTTCATATTCCATTCCATATTTTATTCCATTCCATATTCCATTCCATTCCATTCCATATTCCATTCCATTCCATATTCCATTCCATTCCATATTCCATTCAATTCCATATTCCATTCCATTCTATTCCATATTCCATTCCATTCCATATTCCATTCCATTCCATATTCCATTCCATTCCATATTCCAGTCCATTTCATATTCCATTCCATTCCATATTCCTCTCCATTCCATTTCATATTCCATTCCATTTCATATTCCTTTCCATTCCATTCCATTCCTTATTCCATTCCATTCCATATTCCATTCCATTCCATATTCCCTTCCATATTCCATTCCATTCCATATTCCATACCATTCCATATTCCATTCCATTCCATATTCTATTTAATTCCATATTCCATTTCATTTCATATTCCATTCCCTTTCATATTCCTTTCCATTTCATATTCCATTCCATTTCATATTCCCTTCCATTCCATTCCATTACATATTCCATTCCATTCCATATTCCATATTCCATTCCATTCCATTTTCCATATTCAATTCCATTCCGTATTCCGATCCATTCCACTTCTTATTCCATTCCATTCCATTTTCCATTTCATATTTCATTCCATTCCATATTCCATTACATATTCCATCCATTCCATTACATATTCCATTCCATTCCATTCCATATTCTATTCCATTTCATATTTCATTCCATTCCATACTCTATTCCATTCCATATTCCGTTCCATTCCATCCTCCATTCCATTCCATATTCCATCCCATTCCATATTCCATTCCATTACATATTCCATTCCATTCCATATTCCATTTCATTCCATATTCCATTCCATTCCATATTCCATTCCATTACATATTCCATTCCATTACATATTCCATTCCATTCCATATTCCATTTCATTCCATATTCCATTTCATTCCATATTCCATTCCATTCCATATTCCATTCCTTTCCATATTCCATTCCATTCCATTCCATATTCCATTCCATTCCATTCCATATTCTATTCCATTCCATATTCTATTCCATTCCATTCCATTCCATTCCATATTCTATTCCATTCCATTCCATATTCCATTCCATTCCATATTCCATTCCATTCCATATTCCATTCCATTCCATATTCCATTTCATTCCATATTCTATTCCATTCCATATTCCATTCCATTCCATATTCCATTCCATTCCATATTCCATTTCTTTCCATATTCCATTTCATTCCATTCCATAGTCTATTCCATTCCATTCCATATTCTATTCCATTCCATTCCATATTGTATTCCATTCCATTCCATATTCTATTCCATTCCATTCCATATTCCATTCAATTCGATATTCCATTCCATTCGCTATTCCATTCCATTCCATATTCCATTCCATTCCATATTCCATTCCATTCCATATTCCATTCCATTCCATATTCCATTCCATTCCATATTCCATTCCATTCCATATTCCATTCCATTCCATATTCCATTCCATTCCATATTCCATTTTATTCCATATTCCATTCCATATTCCATTCCATTCCATATTCCATTCCATTCCATATTCCATTCCATTCCATATTCCATTCCATTCCATATTCCATTCCATTCCATATTCCATTCCATTCCATATTCCATTCCACTCCATATTCCATTCCATATTCCATCCATTCCATATTCCATTCCATTTCATATTCCATTCCATTCCAAATTCCATTCCATATTCCATTCCATATTCCATTCCATTCCATTACATATTCTATTCCATTTCATATTTCATATGAAATGGGAGAGAGAGAGAGAGAGAGAGAGAGAGAGAGACAGAGAGACCGTTTGGTCGAGATATCTTCGGCTTCTTCTTCAGGATAGTCTTTTTCAGGTGATGTGCAACACTTTCCGTGTCCATACCTCTCGCTCCGCTGGCTGCGCTATCTCCCTTGCACCCGTATCTGTGTCACATCAGCCCAATAAAAGGTGGAGAAGGACGGCAAGGTACAATAATGGCGAAGAGAATCGAAGGGGCAGGAGAAACAAGTCGAATAGGGGACGAGCATGATAGATGCGGATAAGAAAAGTTCCCAGGTGAAAGCATGCCAACCTCTGACCCCATATCGAGACCGCAGAGTCGCTTATGCCCACCCTGCGGAGATCAGCTCGCCTGACTTGCATATATTTCCGCTCGTCGTCACTGTACATATGTGTGTGTGTGTATGTGTGCGTGCGTGCGTCTGTGTGTGTGTGTGTGTGTGTGTGCGCGCGTGCGTGTATGTGTGTGTGTGCGTGCGTGCGTGCGTGCGTGTGTGCGTGCGTGCGTGCGTGCGTGCGTTCGTGCGTGCGTGCGTGCGTGCGTGTGTGGGTGTGTGTGTGTGTGAAGAGTAGTAGGATCATCTATTCTCGATATCCTCGACATCCTCGAACTCTTCCTCTCCCCGATCCTACGATTACTATTTCCTTCCAGTTATTTTCATTTTTTACATTCATTTTACATTTCACAGTTCATTTTTTACATTTTATTTCCAACGTATTCGCCCTTGCGGGCTCCAACGACCCCTCGCACTTTCAGCTTTCTACTCGTCACTGGCCTATTTCCGGTTCCTCGGAGATCCTTCCCCTTCCTCCCGGGTCGAAATGTTGGTCACCGGCGCTCTTTCTCGAGCCGCTGCTTCGTGTCGCGTTTACACGAGGGCACAGGGAAACTGTGGAGATCCCACGCGTGCTCGGTCACCCATCCGAGTACTCGATCCTTCTGCTTATCCTTTGATTGTCCGTTTTTGTTTTGTTTCTTTTGGGCCAAGTTCTTTCGATTTCACACGCGTTCTCCCAATGGATTCCCCTCGATGGATCTTGCTGAGCGGAGCGCTCGTTAGAGAAAGCCAGGAAATTGGATGGCACGTGAAAGTCCCGTATGAGAATGAACCACGTGTGTGGGTGTGTATCAGAGACACGGACTTGTTTCTTCCGCGACGAGTCGCCGAAAAAATCGAGCGAGTGTTACTGTTTTTTCTATACTTTTTTTCGAGACGAGTCTCGTTGCCCTTTTTTTCCGTATTACTATTGTACCCGTTATTGTTACTGACCAAGCCGAGAAAGAAAGGACGAAGTGTGTGAAAGGAACGAGGGAAAAAAAGGAGAAAGAGAGGAGAGAAATTGTAGGGCTAATCACCAGGGGGGACCGCCACTGATTGCCTTTTTAACCTTTTGTGCGGAAATGGTCGTTCCTTTTTTTTTCTTCGCGCGCAAATTCTCGCGTACGAATTAAACGAGAAAGAGAGTAGGTCGAGTGACAAAAGAGCACTGCTCCATTATTACAGACATCCACGATACGTAACATATATATATATATACACGCACATAGGATCCGCCACATTACTTTTTTTACGTCACCGAACAAATGTCTATGCTTCTCTATAGAAAGTTCGTGCAACTAATTGTGATATGCATAGATTTTTTTAATTGAAAAAGTCCGGCAAATTGACGAGATCGAAATTTCGGGACACTTAATTTTGCATTTAAATGAGTGAAATTCATAAAAAATCTTGCGACATAATGAGAATTTAAAAAAAATTATAAAATAAAAATGTATTAAATGCTAATTGTACCTATATATAATCTACGTTTGAGAATAGCGTAAGCGAAGCAAGATGGGACGGAACGGAGAATGTAAAAGCCCGAAAAAGTATACCAGTGGAAATAAAAGCTTGTATATATATATGTATATATATACAGATACAATTAGTATATAATACATTTTTATGTAACCACATTGATTTGCCCATTTCTGATTATGTCACAAGGTATTTGATATGATTTTGATTCATTGTAATCGAAACATAACTATATGTATATATTTAAATATATACATATATATATATATGTCTGCATATGCACTTTAACGTGTATCCAAAATAAAAAAAAATAAAGTTTTTAAATAATATTTGTAAGTAAGAATGTATTATGTATCCAATTATATAAAGAAATTTATAAATAAATAAATTCGTGAATAAATTAATATATACAGTAAGTATTTAACACGTTTTTGTTTAATAACAATCTTTTTTTAATTCTTATTATGCCTCAAGATTTTTTCAATTATTTTCATTCGTTTGAATAAATAAAAGTCTCCTAAAAACTTCAAAATCATTGATTTTTAGTGCTTCGCAGATTAAAAAATAAATGGAATATATAAACATATATCTGTGTGTGTTATCTAATGTAAGAAAAGACAGAGGGGGAAAGTAATTGTTCCTTCTTACGCGATACATAAACCGGAGTACATACGAATCCCGGACGTCCTCGTATCTTTCGAGTATGCTATATCTACCACGTGTACGATATCCCGGTAGCACATTCGTGGGATAATATGAAGTGTCTGGGTGCTTTTCGTTTAATTGCTCTCTCTATCTTTCTCCCCCTCACACTCTCGTTTGCTCTCTTCCCCTTTCTCCGAGACACTTCACAGAGCCCCCAGACCCCGAGTACCTTGCCGACTGTTACACACTCACGAACGTGTACGTGTGTGAACAATTTGTTTCATTTCATTTTTTTTTTCAATCACGCTCGAACACACGATCAGAGAGGCAAATCTCTTACGTGGCCGCGAACACCTCACGAATTTTCCCATTCTTCTCTATCCGGTTGAATATTAAAATGCCGGAAGGATGTTTGCTATTTCTGTTATACGCTCTATTACTGCGCGAATGGTATTACGTGATTTCTACGGTGCGCGTACGCGCACCATTGTTCCCAAGATTCCGCACTACGATTGTCATGTTACATATATATATATATGTGTGTGTGTGTGTGTGTGTGTGTGTGTGTGTGTGTGTGTGTGTGTGTGTGTGTTTCTGGGTGATTCTCCCGAAATAATCACTTTTCAAAAAAACGAATCTTTTAAACAAAGATATTTGTTTTTTTTCATTTAATAATTGCAATCGACTTAAGTTCTAATCGATATATTATAATTCCGTATGGATCACATTGATTTTTCAGCTTTGAGAGATTTATTATGATCAAAGAAATAGTAGGGCCAGAGAAATAATGCACGCCCTTTCCTATGAAGTTTTTATTGGTTTATTAATATATTCTTCTCCTTTTTTTTAAACAAAGTTGAATCAAAAAATGATCTCAGACAATTAAAGGAAAAATGGAGGATCCTGTTAAAGCTGTTCGTACTTCCGTTTTTCAGTTCCTCTTTTTCTACAGTCTTTCTTCTTTCAATAGCGGCATGGCAATAATCTAAGAAAATCATTTGTATGTAACCCCATGCGTATGCACACATGCGTAACCAAGAAGGTATCATTCATTAGGCGGGGGCCGGGTTGAAATTCTGAACTTTGGCGAACGCTCAAAACTCCGAGAGAATACTACCCCGAAAGATCAGAACTCCGAAAGAAATTTACACGAAAGACCAAAACTCCGAAATCTGAACAGCGTGAAAATAATTCGGCTAAGAAAGTTTCAAAAGTTTCAAAATTTTCAATAAATCGACGAATTATTTCAAGATTTTTTTTTATTACGAAGTGATTTTATGTCAATTTTGAAATTCGCCTAGACAATGTTATACGTTCTACATCATTTACAGTCAACTGTGTAGACTTTAGCTGGCATGATATTGACAAAACTTGTCATTTCGGAACTTTATAACTAGGAATTTTAAACCGTCGGAGCATACGAAGTTCGGAATTTCAACCCGGCCCCCATGTCAAGATCATGCCAGCGAGTTCTACACAGTGGACTGTAAATGATGTAGAACGTATAGCATTGTCTAGACAAATTTCAACCAGGCCTCATCTTGAATTTCGGGGCATTAAAATTCGGAATTTTAGACCGTCGGAGCATTCAAAGGTCGGAATTTCAACCCGGCCTCCTCTGGTGCATCTATCATCTGGATCTCACATGTGGGGAGAACCCCAGAGGAATGATGCTAGAGGTATGAGGATTCAAACGGGTTTTTAGCCACAGCGCGGCTTGCTACGTTTTTCTAACCTCAAAATGTCGCGGCGAGGAGGTGTCCAAGGGTTCCACTTGAGCATGCAAAGAGTGGTTTATTTAATTGAAAAATGATACCATTAAGAATTACCAGTGGGATGACCCCTCGCTTGAGACACCACCTCAAAACACATAAGGTTTGTAGCAAAAAAAGCGGAAGCTACAAAAATTATGCGACATAATCAGTCTCTTCGGAAAAGTAGATGTAGAAGGCACTGCTTTGGTAAGCATGACCAGCTAGCGCCGGCTGTCACACAATATATGAACTGCTATGATTTACAGCTCTCCAGAGGAATGATTGAGAAAATTCGTGTTTTCCCAAGATTTGTGTAAGCAGACACCATGTATATTTAGGATGAGCTATCGTACACAGAACCTTAACACAGCATTTAATTTTTTTCGTAGGAAAATTTGTAAAAGACGACATGTACAAATACTTTTTTTTACCTACTGTATATAATTATTTTTTCGGGACTTTCTTCATTATTTTCTATTATCTCCCTTTTTCGTAATCTTAATACTCAAGTAAGTACGACTTTCAACACTTAATGTGAAGCATTGCATTATCAATCGCAGATACATGTATATACTCTAGGCGCAAAAATTAAAGCATATGAAAAATATTCTAAATTTGTAGGTAATTTTCAAAAGGCTGTAGTTCGCAGAAAAATAGTCGCAGACCAAATTGTGATAAAGCTAATTGAAGCTCCCAGTTACTAGTTTACAAATCTTGAGTACAAAATTTTTTACCCTTAGCTGTTTTTGAATAATAATAAGAAAACCACAGGAAACAAATTTCACAATGCTTGCTTGGTTTTTAAACGATCCACGGACTTTATTACACTTTTTGGAGTGACTTCATTAGAAAGTTTCTTTAGATAATTTTATCCCCTTTAATTTGAGCTGTCCAAGAGCCTTGTACGATGATTTTTCGCTGAGTTATCGTCGTTCGAAGGAAAAAAGGCAGTTTTGCCTTTGGTAATTAATTACTCGGGAAATAATGGTCGCACAGAAAATTTAGCCAGGTGTTGAAAACTGCAAAGTATCGTTTATATGTCATAGTTATTGATTATTTATTTAGAGAAAAAATTCCGTGCGAGAATGTTGATTGAAAACGAGGTGAAAATTGCAGATTTAGGAATATTCGCTCAACTTGGCATAACTTTGCAAATAATGGATAGCCTGAGAATCTTGACTCTGACTTTTCAACCTCAAAGTATCCCAAAGAAACCCTGAACATTTCAAAGCGCTGCGATTGTTTTCTCATTTGTTTAGAATGATTGAATTTGTCGTTTTCACTAAAAATCCATTTAAGGATGAATATTTATTGTTAATTCATTTTTTGAGGTTGAAAATGTTTTTCAGTAATAATTAACCCCCGAAAACATTATTGCTTGTTTGACCATATACAAAATTCTGATTTATCTTGAAATATTTTTAATTTTATTTAACGAATCCTTTTATTATATTTTTTCAATTGAAATGTACAAAAAAGTGAAATTACTTTTGATAAAATAGCGAAGCAAGTTTACTAAAAACGTAAACAAAATTGTTAAACCTTAGAACTAATATTTTCCTAAATATTTCATTTTTATTTTAAAAATCACATTACTATTATAACAAGAAATTGCTATTACCATTATATAAAAATACCAACGTATTTACCACATAAGTACACTGGAAATGCTGTGCAACGACTTGGCGTGCATGGTTAAGAGAAAAAGCTCGGGAAGATACACAATATATACATAACCTTTAACAACGCACCAACCACCAATGTTATTAGCAATGCGATTTCCTGCACCTTGCGATAGTGTGATTCGGACAAGATAACATTGATATATAGTGTTATCGGTGTATATATCGGTCCACACAATGCACGTGACCGTGTCAGAGCTACGTTATATCCGCGATTGACAAATATTCGACTGTACTCGGAAAAACCATCGAATATAGCGCAATGAGTATCAGGAGAGATACTCAAATATTTCGTTTTTTACCAGCAAGACGACGGCACCGTAGTGCGACCGTTAAACTTGCCGATGCTGTGGCTTAGAGACGGATACAATACACAAAAGTATATACAAAATATATTTCACGTAATGTATAAAGTTGTCTGATAGAGAAAGTATATACTTTCATATATTCTATTAAATTATGCACAAAAAAAAGGTTTAACGTATCGTGTCGTCTAGGGGAACATCACTGATTTGATCCATACTTTGCGGGATCACAAAAGTTGATTTCCAGTTGCATAACAAATTGCAGCAGTCTATGTTTTTCCAACCTGAGAGTTAAGTAGTTGGAAAGACGAAATCCTTCGCCGAGCTTTTTTTCTTAACCATGCACGCCAAGTCGTTGCACAGCATTTCCAGTGTACTTATGTGGTAAATACGTTGTATTTTTATATAATGGTAATAGCAATTTCTTGTTATAATAGTAATGTGATTTTTAAAATAAAAATGAAATATCTAAGAAAATATTAGTTCTGATGTTTAACAATTTTGTTTACGTTTTTAGTAAACTTGCTTGGCTATTTTATCAAAAGTAATTTCACTTTTTTTGTACATTTCAATTGAAAAAATATAATAAAAGGATTCGTTACATAAAATTAAAAATATTTCAAGATAAATCAGAATTTTGTATATGGTCAAACAAGCAATAATGTTTTCGGGGGCATTTTGTTACTTGGCGTTCTTTTTTTACTTTTTAAAAGTTTTTAAAGGGGATTTCATATCTTTTTGAAAGGGGAGAAATCTTTTTTTCAAATATGTTTTCATTACTTGGCATTCTTTTTTTTTTACTTTTTCAAAGATTCTGAAAGGGTAAGATTTTAACAGATAGTTAAAAAAAAGGACACGTCGTTTCTGAAACTTTGTATATCACCAAATGCTATAAATATATTTTTTTAAGTCTTCACTCCCCTCCACTATTAAATTGACGTATTTGCAGGGTGACCTATTAGTGAAATATTTATTCATACTTCGCTTATCTGTATTCACATGCATGCATACAAATACAATTGTATTCACAAATATTCTGAACATACAAATAAATTCACAGAAGAAAATTGTGAATATTCACAAAAAATGTGAATATTTACAAGAAATCCTGTGAATAAAAAAAAATCACATCAAAATCTGTGAATGCAAATGTATTCACAAAAATTGTAAATACAAAAAAATTCACAAAATAAGTTGAGAATTTTTTCGTATTTAAGACACGTTAAAATCAAATTCACAATGATTAGATTAAAATTTACACCAAACGTGAGTTCTTACGTATTTTGAGAGAAAACATTGCGTCGAGGCAAAGAAATTTTTGCAAAAAAAGTTGTGAGTTTCAAATATTACATCATAAATATGAATAAATTCACAAAATGAGTTGTGAAGTTCCTCAAATTGAAGAAAATAAAAATCGAATTCACGACAATTATATTAAAATTTACACCACAAGTGAGTTCTTATGTATTTTGAGAGAAAACATTGTATTGAGGCGAAGGAATTTTCGCACAAAAAGTTTTGTGCAAAAATTACTTGCCTCGAGGCAATGTTTTCTCTCAAAATGCGTACGAACTCACTAATGGTGTGAATTTTAATCTAATCATTGTGAATTTGATTTTAATTTGTCTTAAATATGAAAAAATCACAACTTATTTTGTGAATTTTTTTGTATTTGCAATTTTTTGTGAATACATTTGCATTCTCAGATTTTGAAGTGAATTTTCTTTAATTCACAGGATTTTTTTTGTAAATATTCACAATTTTTTCTGTGAATTTATTTGTATGTTCAGAATATTTGTGAATACAATTGTTCTTGTATGCATGCATGTGAATACAAAGAGTGAAGTATGAATACAATTGTACTTATATTCACATGAAAATTACGATGTGAATAAATACGTATTCGTATTTATAAATAGAATTACGCCCAACTCTGTACCTCTTAATGTTTTACTTTTTGATATATCGTCTCCATGTTTCATGAATTGCGCTTTGTTTGTTGCAGCAGGAGAAAACTCTTAATTAAAAAAGACTAGAGATAAATAAATAAAGTTTTTACGAAAATCCAACTTCATTGCGTTATTTTATTTTCGTGTTCAGCGAGTGGAATGCTAATCGATTTGTTCATTCTAAACAAAAACCGGATGCACTCGGATAACGCGTCACATTTACCCTGCTGGAGGCTGCTCAAGAATACACGTCTGTCCTTATATCGTTAAGAAGCTTCGGGTCAAGTGAGAAAATGTTACCATTTGTTCAAATTTGTATAGTGGATTCGTTATCTTAAACTGAATGCACCCTTCAAATTTTAATATTTCATTTTAATGATTTTGAATTGAATTTTTAATTTAATAATTTAATTTTTAATTTGAATTGAACAATCAGTTTTTACATAAGAAGATCCCTAGACTCACGCCGATCGGCAGTTTTACACACGGAATAGTGTGAAAAATGTTAAGGATGTTATGAAAAAATGTCAAATCATTCAGTACATTATCAAAATTGTCACCCAAAAATTAAATGATCCGTCTACGGCATTTATTAAATATTGACTTTTATGTAAATGGAGACGTCAGTTTTTCTCCCGGCGACGAAACGGAGAGATGGAGCGTGCCAACGTCGCATGAAGGCTTAATGGCGCACATGTCTCAATGCCATTGGTCACCGTGACCGGCTCATACTTTCAATAAAGCCCATTTTCAAAGAGAACTCATCTTTTTTTCTCTTAGACAATTGACATTTATCGTTCAAAATTAATTCGGTTGAATAAAGGAATGTAAACACCGTGTAAAAATAATAGACGAAAATCAGTTATTTGTTAAATATTCGGGTTCGTGAAAGAAATACCTTAAAGTGCAGAACCATATATTTTCGAAACACGGTTTTTCTTTTTTTTTTCATTTAACACAGACAGATTGATACGGAAAATTGGTATATAAAAAAACTGTTCTTTTATACAAGCATTTATTGAATGTACTAAAAAGTGTTAAATAATTTTTTTTATCACGTCACCTATATGTGACTATAAATAAAAGTTTGAGGGTCTCTACGTTTTAAATATTTGTTAAATGTAATCAATTCAGTTTCATTAACCGTATTTAATTTGGCACAATGGAAATTAGAGGAATTAATATCCGACATTTATACTCAGTTTCAGGATTTTTATTCAAGAAATCTTAGGTTGTTTTAGAGTAAAGTAAAACTAAAGCCGGTCTGACAAAAAAAGGTTTCGTTGACAATCATCTTATTTTCAATTTACATAATAGTCGATAATCGCGTAACACATAAAATATGCAGCTCCAATCACACTTTCATGTTAAGAGGGAATGATACCCAAGCAAACGTTCGACGCAGCCCCGGCTCGAGTCGGTAGGGCAGCGCTGGCACGAGCTACTGCTGCTCCCTACCGCTAGATGTCACAGCGCGCGTTCACCCCGAACGCGTGTTCGTTCCGAACGCACGCTGCGACGGGGCCTCGGGCCTCCTTGCGTCGAGGCATAACAATGTATGCTTCGACGCAACGTGTGTGTGCGCGGGTGTCTGTGTGCGTTCGTCACGTCGGGTGCACGCGGTTGAAGATTGTTGTCTTCCCGCATGCTGTCCCTTCGCAGGGCGTACACACTTCGTGTGGGGATATACACGTATATACCCACACGCTGACCCACGGTCGGTGTGGACAAAGAATTTTGTTTTCTTCGTCAACGCCGACTACGCACGAAATTCGAGATCATCGAGAATCTCAATTTCGCAGCAAGAGTTCTTGCTGGTGGCTCGCGCTGTTCTGCAGTGAGATAATTGTTAAGAGTTAATTATTTTTAACAATTGACACATTAACAAATGTGCGGTACTTTCTGTACCTCTCAGCAGATATGATTGCTGCTTACGCGCTGCAAAAACAACGCTGCAAAAAACAACAAATAATTGTTTAAACAATTATTTTTGTACCTTTCTTTCTGTACCTCTCAGCAAATATACATTGCTGCTAACGCGCTGCGAAAAACGACGGTGTAAAAATTACGCAAAAATAATTATTTAAATAATTATTTTTGCATTTATTCTCGCTCACAGATATGGTCGGTAGATACGGTACTTTCTGTGCCTCTTAGCAAATATAGATTGCTGCTTACGCGCTGCAAAACACAACGGTGTAAACATTTCGCAAAAATAATCATTTAAACAATTATTTTTGCATTTATTCTCGATCATGGGTATGATCGGTAGATACGGTACTTTCTGTACCTCTCAGCAAATATACATTGCTGCTTACGCGCTGCGAAAACAACGGTAACTTTCTGTACCTCTCAGCAAATATAGATTGCTGCTGACGCGCTGCAAAAAAAACGGTAAAAATTACGCAAAAATAATTGTTAAAAACAATATTTTTGCATTAATTATCGATTTCGGGTATGATCGGTAGATACGGTACTCTCTGTACCTCTCAGAAAATATAGATTGCTGCTTACGCGCTGCAAAAAACAACGGGGTAAAAATTTCGCAAAAATAAACATTTAACCAATTATTTATGCATCTATTCTCGATCACGGGAATGATCAGTAGATACGGTACTTTCTATACCTCTCAGAAAATATGATTGCTGCTTACGCGTTGCAAAAAAAATCGGTAAAAATTACGGAAAAATAATTGTTACAAAAAATATTTTTGCATTTATTCTCGATCTCGGGTACGATCGGTAGATACGGTACTTTCTGTACCTCTCAGCAAATATAGATTGCTGCTTACGCGCTGCGAAAACAACGGTGCAAAAATTTCGGAAAAATAATTATTTAAACAATTATTTTAGCATTTACTCTCAATCACGGGTATGATCGGTAGATACGGTACTTTCTAAACCTCTCAGCAAATATGATTGCTGCTTACGCGCTGCGAAAAACAACGGTGTAAAAAATACGCAAAAATAATTATTCGAATAACTATTTTTGCATTTATTCTCGATCTCGGGTATGATCGGTAGTTACGGTACTTTCTGTACCTCTCAACAAATATAGATTGCTGCTTACGCGCTGTAAAAAACGACTGTGTAAAAATATCGCAAAAATAATAATTTAAACAATTATTTTTACATTTATTCTCGATCACGGGTATGATCGGTAGGTATACGGTACTTTCTATACCTCTCAGCAAACATGATTGCTGCTTACGCACTGCGAAAAACCACGGTAAACATTACGTAAAAATAATTGTTGAAAAAAGTATTATTTGCATTTATTCTCGATCTCAGGTATGATCGGTAGATACGGTACTTTCTGTACCTCTCAGCAAATATCAATTGCTGCTTACGCGATGCAAAAAACAACGGTGTAAACATTTCGCAAAAATAATCATTTAAACAATTATTTTTGCATTTATTCTCGATCATAGGTATGATCGGTAGATACGGTACTTTCTGTACCTCTCAGCAAATATACATTGCTGCTTGCGCGCTGCGAAAACAACGGTGCAAAAATTTCGCAAAAATAATTATTCAAACAATTATTTTTGCATTTATTCTCGAACACAGATATGATAGGTGAATATGGTACTTTCTGTACCTCTCAGCAAATATGATTGCTGCTTACGCGCTACAAAAAACAACGGAAAAAAATACATAAAAATAATTGTTTAAACAATTATTTTTGCATTTATTCTCGATCACGGGTATTATCGGTAGATACGGTACATTCTGTACCTCTCAGTAAATAAAGATTGCTGCTTACGAGCTACAAAAAACAATGGTGTAGTAAACATTTCGCAAAAATAATTATTTAAACAATTGTTTTTGCAGTTGTTCTCGACCACGCTTGTGATCGGTAGGTGCGAAGAGTTTCGCACCGCTCAGCAAGTCTTTGCTGGTAACCCGCTGCGAACGACAGCGCTCATATGAAGATATTAGCCCTTCCGTTCGATCTAGTTTTACATTACACATTCAATTATCTAAATAATTGATTGCATTTTCTTCTCGAGTATAGCGCGTCGCCAAATATTGACATAAATCATGACACACCGTGAGTGTTCGCCGACGGCAGGCAGAAAAATGCAGTGACGAAATTTGCAATCAACCATATAAACAATAAACTCTTTTCTCGACCACGCTTGTGATCGGTAGGTGCGAAGAGCTTCGCACCGCTCAGCAAGACTTTGCTGGTGACGCGCTGCGAACGACAGCGCTCATATGAAGATATTAGCGCTTCCGTTCGATCTAGTTTTACATTACACATTCAATTATCTAAATAATTGATTGCATTTTCTTCTCGAGTATAGCGCGTCGCCAAATATTGACATAAATCATGACACACCGTGAGTGTTCGCCGACGGCAGGCAGAAAAATGCAGTGACGAAATTTGCAATCAACCATATAAACAATAAACTCTTTTCTCGACCACGCTTGTGATCGGTAGATGCGAAGAGCTTCGCACCGCTCAGCAAGACTTTGCTGGTGACGCGCTGCGAACGACAGCGCTCATATGAAGATATTAGCGCTTCCGTTCGATCTAGTTTTACATTAACACATTCAATTATCTAAATAATTGATTGCATTTTCTTCTCGAGTATAGCGCGTCGCCAAATATTGACATAAATCATGACACACCGTGAGTGTTCGCCGACGGCGGGCAGAAAAATGCAGTGACGAAATTTGCAATCAGCCATATAAACAATAAACTCTTTTCTCGACCACGCTTGTGATCGGTAGGTGCGAAGAGCTTCGCACCGCTCAGCAAGACTTTGCTGGTGACGCGCTGCGAACGACAGCGCTCATATGAAGATATTAGCGCTTCCGTTCGATCTAGTTTTACATTACACATTCAATTATCTAAATAATTGATTGCATTTTCTTCTCGAGTATAGCGCGTCGCCAAATATTGACATAAATTATGACACACCGTGAGTGTTCGCCGACGGCAGGCAGAAAAATGCAGTGACGAAATTTGCAATCATCCATATAAACAATAAACTCTTTTCTCGACCACGCTTGTGATCGGTAGGTGCGAAGAGCTCCGCACCGCTCAGCAAGACTTTGCCGGTGACGCGCTGCGAACGACAGCGCTCATATGAAGATATTAGCGCTTCCGTTCGATCTAGTTTTACATTACACATTCAATTATCTAAATAATTAATTGCATTTTCTTCTCGCGTATAGCGCGTCGCACAAATATTGACGTAAATCATGACACACCGTGAGTGTTCGCCGGCGGCTGGCAGAAAAATGCAGTGACGATATTTGCAATCAATCATTTAAACAATAAACTCTTTTCTCGACCACGCTTGTGACCGGTAGGTGCGAAGAGCTTCGCACCGCTCAGCAAGTCTTTGCTGGTAACGCATTGCGAACGACAGCGCTCATATGACGATATGAGCGCTCTCGTTCCATCTAGTTTTATACTACCGATTCAATCATCTAAATAATTGATGGCATTTTCTTCTCGAATGGAGCCCGTCGCCAAATATTGAGGTAAATCATGACACACCGTGAATGTTTGCTGGCGGTTCCCTGTGAAATGCAGTGATAATATTTGCTATCAATTATTTAAACAATGGACTTTTTTCTCGACCACATTTGTGATCGGTAGGTGCGATGGATTTCGCACCGCTCAGCGAGTCTTTGCTGGTGACGCACTGCGAACGACAGCACTCATATGAAGATATAAGCGCTCTCGTTCCATCTAGTTTTATACTACAGATTCAATCATCTAAATAATTGATGGCATTTTCTTCTCAAATGAAGCCCATCGCCAAATATTGACGTAAATCATGACACACGCACCGTGTTTGCTGGCGGCTCGCTGTAAAATGCAGTGACAACATTTGCAATCAATTATTTAAATAATGGACTTTCATCTCGACCACGCTTATGATCGGTAGGTGCGAAGAACTTCGCACCACTCAGCAAGTCTTTGCTGGTGACGCACTGCGAACGATTGCGCTCATATGAAGATATTAGCGCTCTCGTTCCATCTAGTTTTATACTACGGATTCAATCATCTAAATAATTGATGGCATTTTCTTTTCGAATGGAGCCCGTCGCCAAGTATCAAGGTAAATCATGACACACCGTGAGTGTTCGCTGGCGGCTCGCTGTAAAATGCAGTGACAATATTTGCAATCAATCACTTAAATAATGATCTTTTATCTCGACCACATTTGTGATCGGTGGGTGCGAAGAACTTCGCACCGCTCAGCAAGTCTTTGCTGGTGACGCACAGCGAACGACAGCGCTTATATGAAGATATTAGCGCTCTCGTTCCATCTAGTTTTATACTACAGATTCAATCATCTAAATAATTTATGGCATTTTCTTCTCGGATGGAGCCCGTCGTCAAATATTGAGGTAAATCATGACACCCCGTGAGTGTTCGCTGGCGGCTCGCTGTAAAATGCAGTGACAATATTTGCAATCAGTCATTTAAATAATGAGCTTCTTTTTCTACCACATTTATGATCGGTAGGCAAAGATTTTTGTATCTCTCAGCAAGTGTTCGCTGCTGATGCACAGCCTTCTGCAAAGCAACATCTTCAACCTGAGCATGTGTTTTGGGCCTGTAGCCCAGCGTTTATCAACAGTACCAACGGTAATACATGACCACACGAACTTGTATCTATGTATTCCAGTGGAATAGAGACAGAGATAGAGAGGCAGAAAGAGGGGGGAGGAGAGAGAGAGAGAGAGAGAGAGAGAGAGAGAAAGAGAGATGGATGCATGTATGAATGAATAAATAAATAAATAAATGAATGAATGAATGAATGGATGGATGGATGACATTTTCAATGCCATTTCACTTTGTGAAATGTCTGTAGATTTTTTTTTAATACTTTGTAATTTTTATTAACCCGTTCGTGCAGTCGCCTTTCTTGCGCCACCACCACCTCCTATCTTCATTCAGTCTCACTCTTTTCCTTTTAGAAAATTGTTATCCTTCCTTTATTTCAGGAAAAACCATTTCTGGATGAACTGAAAACGACTTTTAATAATTAATAATGCAAATTAAATAGTAGGCCTTTTATTTTCTAGTTACAATACGAGTAAATTTCATGCAACTCCCACCTCCACCTTTCACACGATTTAATTATCCATATTGTATATTTATTTAATATTCCATTTCGCACGATTGTCCAAAACCATTTGAAAGACCCTTTTTTTATCTTCAGAGGCCTATCTGTACCTGCAATGGTCTTTCTTCTGGTGTAATATGTGTGCGCTGGTTTTATGGTCTTGAAGTTTGCATCAATGGAACGCAACGAAAATTTGTTTTCGTAATTTTATTTCTTCATTTTTGTTTTTTTACATTTCTTTTCACATTTAAATTGTAAAATAATAAAATTTATAAAATCAAACCCTGAAAGCAATGAAAATGAGGAAATGACAATAGATAAATAAATTTGTGTCCGTGCTGTTTGCGAATTACAGCTCTCTCTGCAATGTCCCCATGAAGGTCTATCTGTAAAGCATAAGTCCATTGCCTAAGGTATGTAACTGTGCTTCGCAGAGAGCAAGCTGCGAAGAGAAAGCTGGTCACCGGTGCAAGGATTCCAGAGTAGCTTCGTGGAAGATCTTCCCAAGCACATTGGACAAGAAACTGTGGTTCGTAAAGAGCAACGGATGCAAAATCTTGGCAAGCTCATTTGTATCCTTTCATGCCTGCGAAGATTTTCTTTTCGGTGTAGTATGCTTGCGACAATCCAACACGAAGATGCCTACGAAGATCTTGAGTCTCGTTGCGAACCATAGCATTCTCTGCAATATGCCTATGAAAATCTTGCTGAGATACACAAGTACGTTGCATAGCGCATGAATGCAAGACAAAACAAGCTACGGTTGGCAAAGTAACACAAGATCTTCGCAGGCATCTTTGTGAAAGATTGTAGCAGGCATACTGCACCGGAAGGAAAATCTTCGCAGGAATAATGCGATATAAGTGTACCTGCGATGATATTGCCTCCGTTGCTTTGTATAAACCAAACCTTCTTGTGCAATGAGCCCGCACGGACCCTGCTTCGAAGCACAAGTACACTGTATTGTGTATGAAACTGTGCTTCGCAGAGAGCAACGGATGTAATATCATCGCATACTCATTTGTATCCTTTCATGCCTGCGAAGATTTTCTTTTCGGTGTAGTATGCTTGTGACAATCCAACACGAAGATGCCTACGAAGATCTTGTGTCTCTTTGCGAAGCGTAGCTTTCTCTGCGATATGCCTGTAAAAATCTTGCTGCGAAGCGCAAGTACATTACATAGCGCATGAATGCAAGTCTTCACAAGCTACAGTTCGCAAAGTAACACAAGTTCTTCACAGGCATCTTTCTGAGAGATCGTAGCAGGCATAGTGCACCGGATGAAAAATCTTCGCAGGAATAAAGTGATATAAGTTTACCTGCGATGACATTGCCTTCGGTGCTTTGTACAAACTAAACCTTCTCATGCACTGCGCTTGCACAAATCCTGCTGCGAAGCACAAATACATTATATTGTGGGTAAAACTGTGCTTCACAGAGAGCTTGGTCTCCTGCTGCACATTTTGCTTCGCAAAAAGCCAGATACCCTTATGTGCATATGTAGAGCCATTACAGGCTTCTTTGCACTGTGAGCAAGTTTTTACTTACCTTGAAATACTGCAACGTTCTCCACATGAAACATTTTGTTGCCTTGAGCTTCAACGGAACTCCAAATAATGACACCGGTGGCTCTTTCATGTTCCTCCGCAGTCCTTCGCAGGTGGCATGAACTTTTCTCCTACCCATTATCGTCATTGAGTGGCAGAAGCTCAAGTGACACACGGAATCTGAAAAAAGTCATAAATTATTGCTCAGTTTTCTCACTCACCGTACTCTTGAGAAAGTATATTTTAACCTCACATCCATTTGTGAGATTTCGCATATACTTTATCGCGAGTAGAGCTACCGGTAACAAAAATCGCAAACAAAAAGAATAAGTAAAAATACACAAAAACAAATAGAAGTAAAGGCAATAGAAGTAAAGAAAAATAATTCTACGAAAAAAAGAACGGGCACAATGAGTACATACCTCCACGTCGCTCGCGGTTCGCCAGATAAATCGCACCATACAAATATTTTCAGTGATATCGTCGCACGTAATAATCACACAACTTGTTTCTAACACTTTGCTGCTTCGAAAAGCAACAATGAGATTTTTGAGCGAGTTCGCACATCGCCATATTTGAACTGTCAAATTCTCGGTGCACGCCAATCGGCCATGGCGGAATTCACGGGAACTCAGTTCCCAAATGTCGAGCGAGATTTCCTCGGAATCGTCAACAATCACCTACTATTTACAACTTTCCACGGATTTCCTGAATTATGCGGAGGAATGAAATGATTGAAGTGCCAAAATACGTGTTTTCAACGTGGCTACACGGCTCTACTTCTTTCCAAGTCGTGGCTTTAGCCAAACTTTTTATTTTTCATCATTTCCATCACGAGTTCAGCATGGTAATACCATCTACGTTTTTTTTCTTCGATTCAAGAAATCTAATGAAAAGACAGCCGTTCGTTTATCAATTTGACATTGTCTGGTCAAATTTCATGAGATTCTGAAGAGCCGTTTCGGAAATCCGTGGGTATCTACTATCGCGATCTGCCATACCGACCGCGATGAGGTACCATTCCCTCTTAACGTTAAAAAGCGCACAATCATTCACAATCTGGCCTTCCTTGGCCAGATGGCACAATAGTCCTAAGGCCTTTTCATTTTATGAAAAATGCTAAAATTCATTTTTCATGTTTTAATCATTTTTATGTTATGTCAAGCTGGAAAAATGTCAAAAGGTCTCGTTGTCGCTCTCCGTACCGAAAAAGGGTTTCATGCCCAAATGTTGCACGATCAGAGGCATCGAGCGACATGGAGGATCTGAAGTTTGGCTTTCCATAGTATTTGACGTATTGAGCGCACTTGGGACGATAAACTTCGAGGCGTTGAACGACATAACCGAGGAAAGTCCTCGATGCAGGTGTGGCACTCGAAGATTTCTTAGAGACGGCGGACTATCATCGTTCCATGTAGACGTAGATTGTGCAACCGCAACAATCAAATATGGTGATCACCACAGTATGAAAAGAATGGCGAGGCATATGAAGGCGCTGTCAGGCTTGAGTCTGTGAGGTCCAGCCAAACATTAGGTGTTGTCCTAATAGACCACGATTACGCGACAATCACAAGTTCGCATCAATTTTATTCGTATGAACCCGTGATCAAATATACAGGTGTCGATTGCATCGCACGAATGTCAATTAGGCCGCCTATTCGATACCTGTATGTTTGATCACGGGTTCGTATGAACAAAATTCGCAAGAACTTGGGATGGTCGTGTAATGGCGTTCTATTTTACATGTTCTATTAGACGCCGTAGGGGATCTAGGATTATATATTGTGTTGCACAAAGCTTTTATTTCTCATGATACATTTTTCAGCGATGAATAATATTTTAGGCGAAATAATTGTCAAGCTCTGCGTCAATAAATTCTACAGAGCCGAATGCATTTTCTACAAAAAAAAACTTCACCGTCTATGATAAGATTCTGTTCAGAAAATTTTGAAGATATGTTCATAAATGTTAATGGAACGAGGTTATGAACACACAAATTGATAATGGCGTATAGAAGATAGGTTATGCTCTCAGGGCACACAAAAGCAACACATGTACGTCTGTCTGCGAATTTCTTCATTTTATATAAGCAAGTGAAAGAAATGAGCACATTATTGAATTTTTAACTTACTCTGTATCTATTTGCGTATCGTCCTCGTTGTTTCTCCGACGGCGCGAGCGCCACGGCTAATATACGCGTGTTAGGATCAAAATAAATAATCCACACCTAAATTTGAACGACGTGAACCTTTGTTAAATAAATGTTTGGCTCTAATAAGAGCCGTTTGTTTTCTTTTTTCACGTCCACGCTCGACTAACCGCGTTTGGTTACTCGAGCTGTCAAAGCGACTATTAGAGCATACATACATACATATATATATATATATATATATATATATATATATATATATATATATATATATATATATATATATATATATATATATATATATATATATATATATATATATATATATATATATATATTGGAAGCAGGGTGTAGTTCGAGTCGTGCCGTTCGAGAAAGCGGTGGCGTTGCTGTGCCTGTTGCGCTAGAGTATTAATCAATTCACAAAACGGCGTATGTGTTATGTTTACGACATGAACCAACGACTTTATTTTATTCAATGAAAGACAATGGACGAGTGTGGAAGAATTTTTGGGGTAAAAAGTCACCCGAAAATTCGGCCGTAAATTATGAGATCCCGAGATTGAGTGGACAAATCGAAAAATAGCCCGAACAAAATCGATAGGAAAAAACCACATTACATCGATAAACTGTCATTAGACTTTCGGTTTGTTGTCGCGTTTTCGCGTAATATCAGAACAAAGTTAAAACGTCGTCTGCTAAAGCCCATCTTACTGTATAAAGAGTCGCGGCGTGTTCGTCAGTCGGTCAGTGGCGTCGAGATCGGTGGCATCGATCGGTGGCGTCAAAGTTTTTTTTGTTTATTACTTGGCGTCAAGACGCTGCCGCGTCTTTTGATATGTTTTTGTATTAAAAAATGTTAGTTGTAGTGAGAAAACGAAGTGACGAGAAAAAAAAATTCATTTTTTTTACCATATTCACAATACTTCACAATCATCGAAAAAAATTCCTTTAAGTTTTTCAGTAAAAATTCAAGATTTGGGAAAAAAATACGGCGATCCATTGGGAGATACGTGAACTTTTAGCGATTCATTTTTTAATTGACGATTAAAACTAAGGCAGTTGCAGCGGCCGAGAAAAATCAAACGAATTTTTTTCGTACGATTGTGAAGTATTGTGAATATAGTAAAAAAATGAACTTTTTTTTCTCGTGACTTCTTTTCCTTATAATAATTAACATTTTTTATACAAAAATATATTGATTATTGCTGAAATACATTTTCAACCTCAAAAAATGAATTAACAAATGCAACAAACATCCTTAAATTCAGTTTTAGCGAAAACCATAAACTCAATCATTCCGAACACAATGGGAAGAAAAATCGCAGCGCTTTGAAATTTTCAGGGTTTCTTTGGGATACTTCGAGGTTGACAAGTCACACTCAACGTCCTCAGTCTATCTATTATTTGCAAAATTATGCAGGGTTAAGCGAATATCCCTAATTTCGCAATTTTTCACCTTGTTTTCAATCAACATTCTCGCACGAAATTATTTTTAAAAATAAATAATCAATACCTATGACTTATGAAGGATACTTTGCAGTTTTCAAAACCCTCCCTAAATTTCCTGTAAGACCATTATTTCCCGAGTAGTTAATTTTCAAAGTCAAAAATGACTTTTTGCTTTGAATGATGATAACTCAACGAAAAATCATCGTACAAGGCTCTTAGACCGCTCAAATCAGAGAGGATAAAATTATCTAAAGAAAGTTTTTGATGAAACCACTGAAAGGAATTTATTGAAGGCCCTGGATCTTTTGAAAGTCAACCAAAAATTTTGAATTCTTTTTTCCCTGTGGTTTTCTTATGATTACTTAATAACAGCTAACGGTAAAAAATGTTGAACTCAAGATATAAAAACTAGAAACATGGAGCTTCAATTTGCTTCTTTACAAATTTTCCTGTGACTATTTTTGTCCGAATTACAAAAAATTCGGACCTCTTGAAAATCACCTACACATCACAAAAATTCGGCCTCTTGAAAATCACCTACACATTTACGATTTTTTTTCTCATGCTTTAATTTTTGCGCCTAGTATATATATATGTTCAATAAAATAATTCTTTGAGCGCCTGTTTTTTTTTATTTCCTATTATATCTATTGTCAATAGAGCTCGATAAAAAAAAATTATCGTGAAAAATTGCTCCATCAATGGCGAGAGAAAAACCATCGAAGAGCTTGAGATAAATATGAACAATAAAAGGGGGGGAAAAGAGCGCTACGCGTAATTTGATTTACTCTCGTGGAACAACGGAATTCATGAGGAATTGACGCGAGTGTAGAAGACTAGCGAGTATTTCGGTGTGTTCTCCCTGAGAAGGAGGAACCTCGGAGAGCTCGCTTTCACGGGGTCTATCCCTAATTATCATACCACCTATTTCTCACGTTACTCAAGCTATTATGATTTTCGCTCGCGCACGTCGACGCACTTGCACATGTACGTTCATGCATATGTGGTCATATATATATGTATATGTTGTGCAGTCGAACGTATTTCATTGTAATACGTACGTGTGTAAATTCATTTCATAGTCAACTACATTCTATGATGCCGTCGAGAAATTTAGTTTGAATGGAAAATGAAAAAACAAACTAGACCATACGCAGAGAGAAAATAGGTGGCTCGATGCTGCGATAACTCAAAGCCGCGATCAAGAGTTGGATTTGTTAATAAAATATTTACATATGAAATTCAAATACGAAAATAATCCGCACGAAATCTCCAACCGGAAATATTTGTCTCTCTCTTGCTCTTATAAATGTATATCCTTCAAGATTTTTCGGATTGTCACGATTCTCGTACACGTGCGGTCGCGTCCGCGGAGTTGAAATATCGCGAGGCTGCTCCTCTCTCATGTGGAAGCGGACCAATATGACACGTTTTTGTTTTTTGGAAAATTTATTTTCCGTCATGCGTGTCGGTTTTATTTTTCATCGCGCAGGGCCATCTGCATTCGTATATACAATTATTGTTTGTATATAGTGCGTTGATAAATAATTTTTTAGTGTATCAATCAAGATGAAATTTTATCACTAGTAGTAGTATTTTATTCCTTGAGTACTTTTTTTGAAGGTGTGTACATAAATGCCGCTCCCTTCTCATTTACGTTAATTATTTGACAGTGGTTTTCTTATATCTATCCTAGTTGGTAGTTTCTCAAATTGTCTAATGCAGGGGAGACTGAGGATACTTGATCCTTATAGGAGACTTGGTACACGGCATTCACAAAACTTCCATGAACATTGCATTACTTTTAACTGGCAACGCTAGGTGTTTATGGTACCCACAAACTTTCTAAAGTAGTGCCGTCTGTCAGACTTGTCAGATTTGCAAATGGCAGACGGCTTGGTGTTTGGTGCGGCCGATAAAGATTTTTCGTAAGTTTTAATCTTGAGTATACTGTCATTTAGAAAAGTTGCTAGGTGTTTAAGGGGCGAAATCCCTTTAGACGCCCGAAAATGAATAATTTTTCAATAATTTTTTTTATAGTAATTAAGTTTGTTTTACAAAAGTGGTTACACAGACTTTTTATGTTACATTTCAACTTGACTTGTACAAATTTTCAAAAAAAAATATTGATTATTTATAAAAGTATCGCCATCTTTGTCGGACTCTTCGGCATGTAGTGCTTTGCGGTGACCATCATAAAATTTTACTGGATTATTTGAAAAAAAAAACCAAAAAAAAATCTCTAGTTTAATAATAAATCTAGCCTTTAATCGAAACTTTTTTTTTAATTAACAAAATGGCGGCTTCCTATAGATAACTTTCGATTTTCGACCAAAAAATCGCTCGTTCATTGTTTGAAAAAATAGAAATTTTCAACAAAAATGAAAATCCTTTGATTAAGGACTAGTTTTTAATGTTATCAATAAGCACACCAAATTTCATCAAAATCCATCGAGTGGTTTTTTAATTATAGTGGTCCCCGACTTGAAAAACATAGTTTCGAGAAAAACGATGTGGATACGGTATTATATGTTCGTAAAATATTGAGCTCGATGGATGAAGCTAAACTTTTTTTATGTGTTTAAATCCCCTGAATCCAAATATCACAATTTTTTGCCGAAAAGTCGAGCATTCAACTGTTTATAGCCAATTGTTGAAATAATTTTTTTTTTAATTAAAGTTTTTCGGGATGAATTATTAAAAAAAATATATTTTAGGCAATTTTAAAACGAAAGTATTCTTTATAAAATTTTGCTAAAGTTCATAGCTTTGAGTAATAAATTTTAGAAAATTTCTGAAAGAGTTTTCCAATTTTACACTGGATTTATGTATAGAAATACTAATTAAAAAATTACTTACATCGAATCATCAATTCCTGGCCCATACAATAGGGCTTCTACCGATGTGGAAGCTTCCAAAATATTAGTTTGTTGTTGTCTTCGAAGCATTCTGCCTTCCCGGGTATTATCGTGTGCGCGTTTGTCAGCCACGTCTATACGTTGTGCCCCTTCGCTAATTGTGGGATATCCCGGAAACTATTCATCGAATTGACTTCAAATTTTCAGGGAATATTTTCGAAACATCATATTTCAAGAAAATGTAAAGAAATCGATATTTTGAAAATTCTGACTGCATCTCACTCCTTAAGAAACAATTTTTTTAGATAAAAAATTGCAGAAACACGTCTGGTACTGAAAACGCTGTCAACAAAAACACGTCCCAGGAAAACGACTGTCACTTTTTTACCGTTTGAAATTTTTTAATCAAATTTTCACACAGTGTCGATAAAATGTCATGCTTTACAATGTCTATCATGGTTGTTCAATAAAATTCAGTTTTTTACACAAAAATAAATCTTAAACATAACCTTACTTTCATCCGTCTCAGGTGTTTGCAAGCCCTTAACTTCCGCACACTCGCAAATTGGTATCAAATTTTCAATTTCCTGCTTGCATATTCTACATTTGGCGTCTACATACCCTTTTTCCCGCCTTTCCCGACATTACCACATCTTATCCTCGCCCACGTTTCTTTTCATTCTCCACTAATCATCTTGCCCTCCAAATATTTTCATGGGTATCCTAATATTTGGAGGGCACCCTTTCATGGGTGCCCTCCAAATATTTTTCATGGATCTCTGTTTTTCTATGTTTATATTCTTTGCAGTATGTCATCTTATCTATACGTTTATGGGATAGTCTCTATGCTTTAATGGGATAGATATTTATGTGTTAATGTGAATATGTGTTTTTATTGCCTCGCAGCTCGTTTCAATGATTGTTTGTTAGGCTCATTATATAACGATGAGATGATGGGTTAGGATGCGTATTTACAAATGAAGGTATGGACATCACGGTTTTTCCGGTGTCTTTATGCTGCAGGGAGGACTGGGCAGACAATGTTGTTCCTTGCCTTGGGGCGTTGGTATTGTTGACGATCAGCAACTGTTAATCTTCGAAGGTACGGGCATGCGTGGGATGTCAGTTTTGCCAGGTTTTCTTTGTGGATGTTACGGAGGCGTTCGAGAAATGGAACTTCGCCTAGGATTGACCAGAGATTCTTTGTGGGGAAGCACATCGGTAAGCCGGTGGCGTTCTTTAGCACTTTCTTGTAGACAACTCCAAGCTTTTTGAAGTTGGTTTTGTCATAGAGCAAAAGGAGGCATCTAGTGGCGTAATCCAGTGATGGGAGTATGCATGCTCGTATTACTTGCCATTTGACGTATATTTGACGGTTGCTATTATGTGTTTTGTAATAGTGAGTCTCTTGCAGTATGTTGCCTCATGGATTTTTTCTCCAATCGTATCGAATTTTTTGTTTAATATTAATTTTCATGCCTACTTCTATTTTTCTCTCAGGCTCTCTTACATTTCCATACCATATCGCTTGCCGGTATGTCATTTTATTTATTTTCGCTATTTTTATGGGTCACCGTTTAGTTGCTCTTACTGTTCCCTTAGGCATCTTTTTGGCCACCTACTATCACCCATCTTCATTATTTCAAATAGGTACCTTGCGGCCCTTTTCCACACTTCAACTTATGGCACTTTATTATAGTAATTATTATTATTATTTATTGTTGTGATACATATTTTTTAGTGTGTTAATACAGAAGAAACTTCATTATATTAATTGTGAAACTTTATTTTATTATAATAATTATTATTGTTATTATTATTACTTTTTCAATGATAATGACAATGGCCTTATTGATCCAGGCAACGCGCTTCTTCAGTTTGCACTGAGAAACATTAACCTACCCCCGTAGGTCAGCCTCGATGTTAATCTGAACCGGAATGGGATCTATCCCGTTTTCTACTGGGCGTATAATATGATAGTATTAGAATCGCTCTGCGATAGCCGCTCCCTCCAGCCAGAGGCTGAACGGCTACCGCAGCCCACAATCATGCTGTGCGAATAACCGAAGGGATCCAAAGATGACCGCCTTCTGCCTCCAACATGCTAGCAACGGATGCTGGGTGTACAAACCGATATGCTGGCAAGGGTGGAGATCGGAAATTCGAACGATCAATATTTAGAAGGACCGAAATTTCGAATTTAGTAATGACGAACGTTCCAATATGGATAGATGAATCTTATGATAGTCTGTAAAATAGTTAATTGAAATTGTGAATACGAAAATCTCGAAGTTGATTTATAGTAAAAACAAATATCAGATTTAACAAAATAATGATAGATAAAATATCGATGCGCCTGTATATATACACCAAACAATTCGAGACGTCAAATCGTTGAATTTTAAATATCACGACAGTTTACAATTTTGAATTCATTAAAGCGGAGGACCAAAAAGTCGATCAGTTAAAATAGCGATGGGCCAAAATGACGCCGAAGATGAGGATAACGAGAGTTAGCCTCAATACCCGGTGCAGACCATGCAAGCTCCGCCAGGGGGGTTGATACTTGAGCAGCTTCTCCTCTTCCTTCCTTTTGCGGCACGTTTTCCTCGGCCAGGGCCGAGAACTCAATGACGTATATCGCTTTGTCGCCGAAATCGAAGATGACAACGTCTGGCTCAGTCGCGTGAAGCGGCCTGATGGTCGCTAACCAGAAGTTCAAATAAATCTTACACCTCACGCCCACGATAACGGATTCAGTATCTCCTGAGAGGGCCGGAGATGATAATACAACACCATCAGGGCCGCGTTATGGCAATGGATGTTGCCAGAGACTCTATACACTGGGCTGGCCGAAAGTAAATGCATCAGTGCCTGCAGCGCTTGCTTGCTGCACGCCCCGAGATGGTCGGCTGTGGCTGACCCATAACGCGGCTACGATAGACCAGGGGGTTGATAACTCCGTCCTAGGAGACGCGGATAAACCCTTCGGTCTCGCGCATCAGTCCAGCTGACCGCAAGAATAAGGAAAATAAAGAATCGGCGTTTCGTTGCTAACAGAAACAAAGCGTTGCTGATAGAAGAAATATGAATAAATGGGCTGCACTTGTTAAATCATTTATTTTTAACGGAGACTTTGTCCTTTGTGCCCAGCGGGAGATGTTAGCGGCTCAACATGAGCAGCTAGAAGAAGAGGAGGGATGCCTCTATGGACCAGGCATTGCCGATAAGCGGTAATTATAAACACATTTGTGTAAACACATTACAAAACTTTAAACGCGTTTTTCTCGAAAACACGTTTGTAAAAATGGCTGACGTTCTCCTGATCGCTGTAATTAACATGTCGACCTGAAATTTGGAGAGCATACTCAAAAAATAGGTCTTCACGGAATGACGGATCGTTTTTTCAATAGATACATTTTTGCATTTATTATTTATCTTTTTATGCTAAAAAAACGCGAAAATTCGATTTCTTTTTTAATTGCCGCCATTTTCCGAAATTTGTACTAAACGAAAAACCCATCCGTCATTCCATGACCAAAGGGTCACAGATTGATAATATGTTTTAAATTTGTATTTCAGATCAACAAAGGGGCAGTGATGTCAGCCGTTTCCCTCCCGCGATTTAAGGACCTGTTTTCGCGGAGCTGCAACGGCCGCCATTTTGGTTTTTTTTTCAAATTTTTTTTTCTAACGTTCTGTATATCATAAATAAGAGCAAGAAAAAAACCGCACTCAAAAAGCTTTACTCGTTTCCTTTAAAAAAAATAAAATGTAAACACCTGAAATATGGCACTCCAAGGACAGTCTTCCTTAAGTCAGTCAAAAAAGGATCTCACTACACTAATAATTATCATCGCAAATTAAGTAATATTTGTTTAGCTTTCATTATTTTATAAAGGTAGTCTCAAAATGACCTGACATTTTTATTTATTAATAAAACGTATTATTCATTCGAAAAGTGCGAATTCTTTTATTTTAATAGAAAGTACAAACATAGAGGTTATGTGTGGAGCACAATATCCGACAAATGGCATAAACGGCATGGACTTCCCGTGCGGAAATTGAGTTGGGGCTGTGATCGGGCCCCAATAATATTCCCCTAACTTTATTCGGGCCCTAATCTGGAAGCCACATGAGGGCCGTTAGCGGCCGGTCACACTTTGTCAACAAGGGCCATTAAAGGCGCAACGAACGGGGCCTTATAAGTTGCCTCAATGGCGCCTCATCAAAACCATTTTAGCGCCCTGAAAATACCTCAACGGCGCCTCAACGGATGCCCTATTAGTTTTCCGCACGGGTTGTCAGACATATTTTCTCAACAAGCTGGCACAACCTGATACACGGCGGGCGAAACAATGCAGTTATTGCAGACGAAGTTTCATGGTCTTGTTATCTCCCGCTGCGACGATGTGATTTGGCTGCCAAGATCGTGCGATTGGACGCCATTGGACTTCTTTGTTTGGGGTTTTCTGAAAGGAGAAGTGTATGCCAAAGATCCACAGACCATTCCGGAGCTTGAGGAAGCAATTGGACGCACCATTAATGAAATTAGTCCGCAATTATGCCAACATGCACTGAGAGAAATGTATGGTGTTTTCAACCACATTTTAACTATATTTTATATTTCCCTGAGGGGACAATAATAATTTATAGCCATAGTTACTGCTAAAAGTATTGTACTGCTTATTGATATTTTAGGAGCTGCATGAATTATGCACATATGTTAACCGCAACCTCCAGTCTTACCCCGACTGGAAATGTTGTTCCGGCAGCCGGACCACTGGTCAGTGAGGTTTGAAGATACGGTCCGGAATACCCTAGAAGCGCCCGCCTGATCTGTGCAGGATATCTACTGGATCAGTGAATCCTTAGAACGGGTGTAATAAAGACAAACTGATCAGTCCTCAATAAGGTAATCTTGTGAGGACCTTGTTAGGGCGCCAGTACCCAGATACTCAGATACCGATGTGAGAAGGCAGCATTAGTCAGGGCCACATCAGACGACCTGCAACGCGTCCCTCTCATGGCTCTGTTAAGGTTACCTGTCCAAGGCCTGATCGATTTTCATTTTCCCATCCGTGCTCCAAGGTTGGCTATCCCAGTAGACATCCGGTGCCAATCCGGCATGCACTTCAAAGTGTATGTCTAATTTGCGCCGAATGTCTATCGGATAACCTTATTCGGGGCCATCAAAGTAAACAACTGAGTTGCTGCGTGTATAATTCCGGCCATATTCTAAGAAAAGTAACATGGCGTCCATGCGGACGCCGTCATGAAATCAAGATACAAAGAACGAATGAAAATTAATATGGAGTTTGCATCGTGGAAATGCAACGCTTTTATCTTCCCTTTTTATTCGTTTATTATTATCATCAGCAAAAGGTAATCAATCAAATCAATAAAATTAGATTTTATTAGCACAACTTAAATTTTTTTTTACAAAGTATCATCCGAATCTTTTTTGCAACTTCCGGTCGTAACACTCTAATGAGAATATGTAAAAACGTGTGGGTTTTTTTCACGGCCTAAATAGGCAGAAAAAATTCGGTCAAAAAATTACTGTTACATTGCAACGATGCAATCTTCAACCCCATGAATAAAATTATTGACATTCTTTCAAATTATTGACATTCTTTAGAATAGAATGAGAATGATAAAAATATGCAAAGAAAAAAAGGACTACACAAGTGTTGGGATGGCTAAACAGGTAGCGGCGCTCAGCTCTAGAGTTAGAAGACGTAGGTTCAATTCGAAGGGTAGGTAAAAAACTTCAACGAGGCAGGATACGTTTTATTCCAATTATCATATAGGCAGGATCATAAATAACGGATCATAAATATAGAAACTAAAAATACTACCAAAATTATTTTATTCGGTTTTTTGGATTTTTTGCATTTCAGTTATAGATACGGCAACGGGATCAGAGCCTGAAAAGGTATACGGATCAGTTGCGTTATCGGCATCCGTGTCATGGCCGGATTCAAAAAAGCGTTTCACGCCCGGTAAAGTTCTGATCCGGCGACATGTACCATGCCGTGGGACGGAATACGGTATGCCGGATGCAGCTCTAGTCTACTCCGTAGCAACATTTTTAGTCAGGACAAACATACGTTTATTCTTCAATGCTATATAATATAGTAGGTTTTCATAAAATGGATATTCCGTAGTACTATCAAAAATTTACTTCCCGAAGATTGTAATAGTGAAATCATATATATATATATATATATATATATATATATATATATATATATATATATATATATATATATATATATATATATATATATATATATATGCTATTCGAAAGTACAGCCGGAAGTACATTGATTAAAAATGTTGCCTGTGATTTGCGACGATGTTTGTAGTGATTTTTACCACTTAAGATACGACGACGAAGATAGTGATTTGTATTATATAAGATACGATCTGCTATATGCGTATTTGGTGTGTTATTCAAGTGTTGGCACAAGCCATCAATGCCCGTCTTCTCAATGCATGGCATATTTCATAAATCCAAAATAAAATAAAATGCAACTGAGAGTTCTACCTCGATGATTTTTATTATAATTCGCCATTCCTCCTATTATGATCCCCTATAATAAAGACCCCCTATAATGATTTATTTCGAAGAAAAAATTTCGCCTAATCGGAATCGAAACTACATACCTAAATGCTTACTTTCTGCCTATCCTACGCACGCTGCCGCTACCTTACCGAGTACTTTTGGAATCTTCAGCACATATATGGCATAAGAGACGAAAGTAATTCCGGCTGTACTTCTGAATAGCATGGGGCAGAGGCCCTTGCGGGGGCGGAGGGCGCGGAGCTCCCTCAGACACTAAACGTAGTTTTTAAATATATTCAAATGAACGACAATTGTAATATGTTGATCATTTTTGAGCCCCTAATAACAACCCAAACGAACCCAATCTGCAAGAGGAGACGAGGAAGTGATCGTCGCGATTTCTCTTCAGCATTGTATTCAGGAAGGTTTCTTTTATGAATCCCCCCACCTCCCACCCCCAACACAGACGTCGAAATATTAAAAAATGCCCTATTTTATTACGTGTTACCGGGAACTTCAAAACCCCATAGCTTATGGAATTAATAGAAAATGTCAGCCTCCCCCGACGGAACATCAATAGAGGTGACCAGTCAAAGCAGCTCAAAACAAAAAAAAAATGTCGTCGTTTTTCGGAAAAGTCGTCAAACCGCATAATTACCAAAAACGTTTAAAAAGCATTAAGAGGCTATACCAGTGTGAACGCTGAAAATTTAGGTGATTCTCGGGAATTTTTCGAAGAAAAGTACTCAATTAAATGTTTCGAAAAATTAAGAATATATTTGGCTACATTTGACCTATATTACATAATTTTTTCATAGAAAAATATTGAGATTCAAGCGACTTATGCGCTGCCTTCGGAGGCGCAAAAAAAAAGTTCCTCCATTGTTGACATGATTCTGGCCGATTGAGTAGCTGAAACCGAAAAAGGAAAAAATTTCGATCAACTGGAAGGTATTTCCTGTACAATGACGTAGGATTTTCGAAAAATATCAAAATCTAACAAAATGGCGTAGTTATAAAAAAAAGTCTGTTTTCTTGCCTATAAAACGGTAGTTTTTTTCAACGCCAAATCGTCAATTTTCATCCAATCAAAAATATCCTACGTCATTGTAGAGTAAATATATTCAAGAGTACTCAGTTCAAATTTCATGTCAATCGGATAATTGTTCTTTGAGTTACAATGTCAGCAAATTTGAAAAATCTCATTTCGAGAATAACGCGTTTAAAAATTTAACTATCGGTTTTTGCAAGATCGAATGATATTGATATAAATGATATAAATGATAACGATATTCTTGAAAGTATAAACCATCGAAAAAGGCACAAAAAAAATCGATTTTATGAAAGTGTCACACTGGTATAGCCCCTTAAAACAATTGGGCCACACCCGTGGCATTATGTATTTGTTGAGTTCCAGCGAGTTGAAGAACGAGGATAAATTGTTTTTTTTACGTGCATTGTATTGCCTCGTGAGTCTCCAAGCCATTCGATATATGTGCCACTGAGAGCATATTCGAGGAGTGTTCTGTGTTGTTCGCGCGGGTTAGAGCTCTCGTCCCTTTTACTCACCGGACCACGTGTGCACTGAGTTACAAATGATTAGCCAATAAATCAGGATGAAAGAGGCTCTTGCGAGCGACAGAAGTGTCACAATTGCGTTACACTTCTCTCGTTGATGGGATGACACGCGTCGTCGAGCGCTAGGGATGCTCGATACCCGGCTGACCGTACAAATCGTCGCTCTCGAGTGGTACTTCCGTTTTCGGCGTTTCTTGCGAGCTCTCGACGGACTCGAGGATTCGAATAAAAATGAAGTAAGAACCGCCGACGGGAGGAGAAATGAGGCCGAGATGGAACAGTGAGACACTTTACGTGTGCCGCGTTTCAATTGTTGCACACCGATTATTAAGTATGTATTATTAGGTGCTTGATTTTTATCGCGCGATTTAACTTTCGAAACATATTTCTGCATATATATATATATATATATATATATATATATATATATATATATATATATATATACAGGGTGTTCCTCTTATCTCTGCCACCCGAAATAACTCGGTAATTATCGACGTCACAAAAAAATGTTCCAGACAAAAGTTGTACGGTGTGAAGGGGGGCATCAAATGCGACCAATTTTTTTTTATTTCCGTTGAGGCGCCGACGCACAGGGAAGGTCATCTCCACTTTTTAAAATGGAATAGTACTTTTTTTTCAACCATCTTGTAGAGCACCTCTAGCCGCATAAAAACATTAGGGGGTCGAAGTCGTTCAAGGTCATGCAAGGTCACCTATCAAAATGAAATTCAAATCTAAATATCTCGGATCACTACCAAATATTTAGTAGTGCTCCGAGATATTTACATTTCTATCATTGATACTGACCTTGAATGACCGTGAACGACTTCGAGCCCCCAATTTGTTTTTATGCGGCTTGAGGTGCTCCACAAGATGGTTGAAAAAATGTACCATTCCATTTTAAAAAGTGGAGCTGACCTTCACTGTGCGTCAGCGCCTCCACCGAAATAAACAAAATTGGTCGCATTTGATGGCCCCCTTCACACCGTACAATTTTTATCCGGAACATTTTTTTGTGATGTCGATAATTATCGAGTTATTTCGGGTGGTAGAGATAAGAGGGACACCCTGTATATAGGAAATAGTTCTATGTAATGCAGATTATTTTGTTGAAGACGAACTGAATTTCTCCACGGATGTGGGACATACGTTTGGCGGAAATAAAGAAGACCGTTAAGGGGTCTGCGTGAGCTCGAAATTTCGGAGATAGGATTTTTTTATTCCACATTTCTATAGCCTCGGTCTTAAGTTTTTTTTCCCCCAAGTTCCAATTTAATAAATAATGATAATTCAATAATAATGATGATTATTATAAGGCAATAATGATAATGATAATAACAATAATGACGATGATGATTTTTCAGTGCAAATTGAGGAATCGTGTTGCTCGGAGCAATCAAATCGGACAAACAAATAATGTAACAACAACAAAAACAACAATAATAATGATGACAATAATGATAAAAATATTTCAGAATTAATTATAATAGGAATATAATAATATAACAGGATAATAATTTACCAAATGATAAATTAATTTAATAAATAATCATTATAATTCAATAATAATAACGATGATAATGATAATAAAGCAATATTAATGATAATAAGAATTTTCAAGTGCAATCTGAGGAAGTGTGCTGACCGGAGCAATGAAATCAGAAAAAAATGTAACAACAACAATAATAATGACCCGATGTTTTTTTCCATATGTTTATTCACTTGTTAATAACAAACAATCAGTCGCTTTTTTCTCATCGAAAATTCAACTGTTTTGTCCTGCAGCTTGGCATTTTCGTAATTTTCCACATTTCAAAAAGCCATCCGGTCATACGATTCTTTTATTATTATTCTACTAGCACTTTTTAAATTTTTCGTTCGACATGAGCCTAGTTGCCAGAACCACCTACACCGATCGGCAGTGAGCTTGTTGAAAAAACCTGCCCGCGAGATTACTAATAGATCAGTTTCGCATATAGATCGCGTCAACATTTCGAATTCGTCCTCGGGCATTTTTTTGTTTCATTTTTTTCCGTCTTAATTTACAATACGAGTCGTTGTATCGAGGCCGTAGCGCAGCGGCCGCGTGACGACGATGAGCAGCGCAGAAGGCGTAAAATGAAATTGCAAAGATCGCGGGGATAATGGGATTACGAGGATGAGCCGAGGGAATAAGTGTTTGGGCGCGGGCGTGTCACCTTTTCTGTGGAGTTGCAAAGCTCCGCTTGACGTTTGTTCGCCTACCTATATACATACATACATAAATAAACAAATATATATATATATATATATATATATATATATATATATATACATAAATATATATATACATATACACATATATATATATATATATATATATATATATATATATATATATATATATATATATAAATATACATACACGATGCATAGAAGAGGTGAAAGCACGATCCTGGACCGCAAAGACTGCGTCGCGATGTCTTCGGGGGTTGCGCGAGGAAATACCAAAGTGCATACTTCTCCTCGGTTCCTCGTCTTCTTTCCGCGCGCTAAATTATACCGAGTATTCTGGGGAAGAAAGTCTTCATGGTTGCGAGACAAAGCAGCATCAGACGGAGATCATCAAACTGTTTATCATTATCATTATGATTGTTATTATTATTATTATTATTATATCTATATATACCATATATACACAATCGTAGTTAAATTTGAATTAATATTGCCTCACCGAGAGTGCAACAGAGCACAGAGTAAAACGCCACAGTGACGACCTATGCAATTTTCATGAAATTCGACCGGGGTATCATCCCGCGTGAGTCTCTCGTGTAATTTAGTAATAATAACACTTATTAGAATTTTCCGAATCATATAATATATCAAAAGTTTGGATCCACCAGTCAATATTTCTGGCCGCACTAAAAGTTAGATGGCTCCGTTGAAAAAAAAAGATAACCAAATTTAACAAACGGCGTTTTGAAGGTATCAAATTCCGCTTTGTTTTTCTTTTTTAAAATAATAAAAAAAAAAATTTCCACCCAGTACGCACTTTTGTACGTGACCGTTTTACGGCTATTTTTCGACCAGCGATAATTGGATAATAACTTATGGAATTTTTTTGTTGTCATTTTCATCCATTATATACTTGAAAGGGGTAGCAGAAGCTCCATTTTCTTTTATGGAAAAGTTTCGGATGATTTTTTTCGAACAGTTATTTCATTTTTTTCTAAAAAAGACAAATTTTGGAAAATGCAACGCAACTCAAGAACTATAGGGTTTGAGAGAAAATGTCATAGATGTAAAAAGTTGCGTAAGTTTATACTGGATCGCCTGGAATTTTTAAAGAATTTTCCTGTAAGATTTTCTTTTAAACCATTTTCGCTTGAAATTTTGATGAGTACGATGGTTTAACTCAAAAAGTATGGCGTTTAGGACAAAATATCAAGAGGAGAAGCTTTTTTAATTTTTGTTTTACATTCGTTTGAATTTTTTCAGATATTTTTTTCGAAATTTTTTATCGAAACTTTTTTGGCCGAAGCTCGGAAAATCCTCCAAACAATTGATCGGCGTATCTCGAAAACGATTGAGTTAGAGACAAAATATCAAGAGGGGAAAATGTTGCAGTGTTTCGTTTTGAATACGTTGACATTTTTTCAAATTTGTTTTCAAATTTGTTTGCAATGTTTTTTTTCAGGTCGTCTTGATGGTTTTGAAAAAAAACTACGAAAATGTCAACGTATTTAAAACCAAACACAAAAAATTTAAGAAATTAAAATTCAATTTTCTTGGGCCAGTCTCATATATATATACGAGTATATATATACATACATGAGACTGGCCCAAACAAATGAATTTCAATTTTTAAAATTTTTTGTTGAAAATGTTGTTGAGAATGACAAAAAATGAGTGCTGACCAAATTTTAGCCCTTTATATTAATATTTAGAGGTCCCTCATCGCGATTTTCTTTTTCCCATTCATTTAACACGGTAAAAGTTTCGTTTGCCGCTTCTCCGCTTAATAACTCGCCTACGGGTAAATACACGGAAACGCCCGAAAACTTTTTTATAGAAAATTTAACGCTCTGCACAAAAGGTCCTTAGCCTTTATACGATACATTCACTCGATCAAATTTTATTCAACATTAAAGTTGAATTGATGATAAATTTTATGATTTTGTGAGATTTTTGGACTTTTGTGACAAAATTATTGATTTTTTTTTGTTGTTTTTTTTTCTGATTCATCTCGAAAAGTATTGTATCCTTTTTAAATTATTCCCTAGATATTTATTCATCATGCTATGAGCAATTGAATTCGGTTTAAGAATATATTTTTGTACTAATGTACTTTTAAATAACCATGAATTTAAATCTATTAGGAATTTTAGAAACTATCTAGGGAATAATTTGAACAGGATACAATACTTTTTAAGATGGATCAGAAAAAAAAAACTTAAAAAAAAACAATAATTTCCTCGTAAAATTTAAAAAATCTCACAAAATATTGAAATTTATCATAGATTCAACTTTGACGTTGAATAAAATTCGAACGAGTGAATTTATGGTATAAAGGCTAAGGACCTTTTTCGTAGATCGTTAAATTTCCTATGAAATAATATTTAAGGCATTTCTGTGTGTTTACCCGTAGGCGAGGTATAAAGCTGAGAAGCGGCAAACAAAGCCTTTGCCATGTAAGATGGATGGGAAATAGTAAATCGCGATGAGGGACCTCTAAATATTAATATAAAGAGCTGAAATTTGGTCAGCACTCATTTTTTGTCATTTTCAACATCATTTACAACAAACATTTCAATTGAAAAAATCTATCTTTTTTTGGCCATCTGATATACATGTATATACACACCCTTGGCGAAAAGTATAAAGCACCCTGTAATTCTTCTATCCAGAAAAAAATCGAACATTTCAGCGAAAAAATCGTCAACCAATTTACCAAATGGCGTTTCGAAGAGGATAAAACTAACTTTATTTTGCTTTTTTATTTCTGCGATTTTTTCGTACCCGGTAGGTTATTTTGAAAATGCCGATTTTTCACGATTTTCGCACTTTGCATAATTGCGTGCGGGACTTAGAAAAATAGTAATCTCACCATTTAGTGATAAGATATTCGAAAGGGGAATCTTTAGTTATGTTTCTTTTTATTTCGCAATTTTTCACAGGTAATTAAGTTTTATCTTGAAAAAAAACGACAGTTCTCCAAAAAGCTGGCATCGTGCGGCGTAACTTGAAAACTATGAAATTTGGAATATTTAGTCTAAGGAGTAAAAAGTTGTATTTTGTTATTTTGGAGTCAGTGAATTTTTTAAAGATTTTTTGCCACTATGTCTTTGTATCGCCAGTTTCGGTTGATAGTCGACGATCCGTCTCATTAATTTGTCATCGTTACTTTGAAACAAAGATGTTTCAATGAAAATATCAAGAGGAGAAAAGGTACATACACCCTTGGCCAGAAGTATTCGGCACCCCTATAAAATATTGATATTTTAACAAGTACATAAAGCTCTTGCAATTGTGTTGAACTGAAGCAAAAATGGCATCATCAAATATAAAATTAATCAATGAAAAACCTCTTTTGGTGAATTGCAAACCATCTGGATCGTAAAAACGCTAAACATGTGCATTTTTTAAATTTTGAAAGAGACTTTCGCCAGTCTTCATTTTCAGTCGCTTTTCGGCATTTTCGAAAACAAGGAATCGCGCTCAGCTAAAGAAATCGGAGAAAAGGGCTCTTCCACTCTAAGATTAGAAAATGAAGACTAGTAAAAGTTTTTCTCGAAATTTGCAATTTTAAATTGTAATAGGTTTATTTACTTTTCAAAATATCGATATTTTACAGGGGTGCCTAATACTTGTGGCCAAGGGTCTATATACCTTTTCTCCTCTTGATATTTTCATTTTAAAATCTTAAAAAAAAACACGAACTTAAAGCTAATGGTTTCCTTTTCAAAGATTTTATCACTAAATGGTGAGATTACTATTTTTTCTATGTCCCGCACGCCATTGTGCAAAGTGCGAAAATCGTGAAAAACCCGCATTTTCAAAATGACGTACCGGGTACAAAAAAATCTCACAAATAAAAAAGAAAAATAAAGCTGGCTTTATCCTCTTCGAAATGCCGTTTGGTAAATTGGTATACGATTTTTCTTCGCCGACATATTCGATTTTTTGTCTGGACTGAAAAATTACAGGGTGCTTTATCCTTTTGGCCAAGGGTGTATATATACATACATCTATATGTATATACGAGGCTGCGCCGATACGTCAACATTCTCAGCGTGAAAGAAAATGAATGGAAAAAGATTATCTTAGACCGAGAGATGTTGAATGAAAAAAAAATCAGGGAAAGAGGAAAAAGAACGAGAGTGAAAAATAAGCGAAGCACCCAGTACCTTTTTTTCGCAATGGAAAGAGAGGAAGCGACGGAGGAAATGGAAGACGAAAAAAAAAACGAGGATTACGACCAGAAGGTGCGAATGAGGGAACGATCGCCGTGGCATTAAAAAAAACCGATCGTATCTCGTGGGTATAATGTTGTGGGGGGTACCATTGTTTTTTCAATTTTTTTTTCTTTCGTACAGAGTGCGAGGCTCGCGCGACGTGTGCCATAAGTTTGGTGAGAACCGAAAGTCTACAAGAATTTCCCTATATATACAGGGTGTCCCTCTTATCTCTGCCACCCGAAATAACTCGGTAATTATCGACGTCACAAAAAAATGTGACGTCACAAAAAATGAAAATGCAAAGATGAAAAATCTTTCATCTTTGCATTTTCTGTTTTTTTTTTACATAAATACGGGCGCATTCTGTTATTAAATGAAAAAATGTTTGAAAATGAAGCATCAAAAGGACACAACGAGTGTGGCAAAAAAATCAATTTTGCAAGTCTGTGGGCGAGAATGTACAGGGTTCTGAGTGTACGAAGCCAATCTCTAAACAGAGACGCTCTCTTCTTGCGTGTCTCTTAACTTCGATTACGTTATACAGCAATAGAGCAAGAGAGAGAATGAGGGAGAGAGTGGGAGATAGAGAGAGAGAAAGCGGGCGGGGGGAGGCGTTTAAAAGCGGTAAATTCTGACGAAATAGAAATCCCCAAGAATTCTCTATTAGCGAGAAACAGTTGCCGTAACTTGTATATATACACATACATAAAATACAAAATGCATATAATGTGCCAATTTTCGAAATGGCCAATTTGCAAAAGTAACACTTAATACGCGAAATGCATCGTTTAGCTAGTTGTAAAAAGCGCGTGCAGATCGCAATCGCTTTTCGGCCGAGTGTGTGACAACGCACATTGTACCCGATAATAGTGAGAAACGAGCCGTAGAAAAAGAGGGAAAAAAATGTATTCAACGCTCCGTCCCTTGCGTTGACAGATAAATCGCTAAACTGACCAAATTATAATAACAACAATAAGATAAACAACAATGTTATTTTAAATAACAATATTATTTCAAATAATAATGTTATTCATTCTCCAAATAATATAATAACAATAATAATAATGTTATTCATTTTTCAAATAATATAATAACAATAATAATAATGTTATTCATTCTTCAAATAATAATATAATAATAGTCATTCTCAACAACTCGAACTATTTATATTATCATTTTAACCCTAGAATTGTATGCTTATCTTTTTTCGCCTTCTAAAGGCACACTGCGGCACAAATGTAGCCCACGCGTTGAACCCGATTATCGGGTTATAAATAGTGAATAAAATTTTTGGAAGCTAACGATTTTCTTAATTTTTTAACGAGGAAGAATTTAAAATTTTCCATTTAAATTTAAAATAAAAATGGAAAATTAAAAAATATAAATATAATATAAATAATATAATAATATAATATAAATATAAATATATAAATAAATATATAAAAATATAAAAATTATAATTTTGCATTTAAAAATTTCATAAAATTCGAATAGTGTGTCAAAGTTTTATTCGAAGAGAAAATAAAATTTAAAGTTTGTCCAATTGAGTACTTTTACAAAATCCGTGGCGCACGAATGTACCCTAGTGTGCCATTCTAGGGTTAATATTTATAATTGCTATTATTGTTGTTTTCTCGATCAGCAACCCCAATAATTACCCTAATAATAATAATAATTATAATTATAATAATAATAAAGGCTTCTGTTACTATTTCTACCATCATGATTATTATTACTAAATCAAACACACAAATATATGCGCGTGGATCTCAATTTATATATGTATGTGTGTATATGTAAATATTTGATGTGAAGACTGAGATGAGGAATTCTGTGAGCTCTCGTTACGCCATACGACGTCGATCTATTGTTGTACGAAATGTACGTACATAAACTGCTCGCACATCGACACCGCATGTATCTCGAACACGAGTGAGAGGTACAGGATACAATGACGCGGTATAGAGGCTTCCATCAAACGCCAGGAAAGAAAGAAAGAAAGAAAAAAATTCGTTACGTTCTTGACCCAAAAAATGAAGGAGCCAACGTGAGGAGAGAGGGAGAGATAGAGAGAGAGAGAGCGAAAACTTAACGCACATACTGAAGAGATATCAACGATCGCGGTACTCTCGCACGAGTCTTCCTATGGATTGCTTCGTATGAATCGTTATAGACGTACTTGTTACAGGGTGCGCTCTCCCCGTCTGACAGATAAAGATCCGCGAGACAGATTACAAATAACGAGAAAAATAGAGAGGATAATACCACCGTGGGGTACGAGAAGAAAAAAAAACATGATTATAATTACAAAAAAAAAGGAAAAGAAAAAAAAACATACATTTTGCAATGTCATTCAGGGATAAGTATCTATATTCGCAGCGATTTTTGCAAAATCCTGCGCGTCGCAATGAGAGAGGGAGCCGCTCGAAAAGTTATTGATTTTGTATCCAGATTATTGTGGATAATGTATATCGCGCACGAAGATCTGGAAGCTTCAATCATGATTTTTTTAAAGGTAGTGCTAGCGGATTACATGTGTAATTAACACAAAACAAATTCAACATACACACGAATTCAGCGCAATACCACTCGGCGCAATCGTCAAACCGTCGAAAGTAAACACTAACTTAATACTCGTACAGTACTGTTTACTGTATGTGTATCTGTTGGACATAACACATTCACCGCAATCATCAAAGCGTAATAAGTAAATACTACCTGTAACCGATGGTTCGGTACAGTCAATTAGTATCGTTACGACTGTGGTACGTTTAAAAGGAATAACAATGCCGCTACATTTCGTTCTCAATCAACGAGGAAAACGACAACTCGCACACGATGGATTTATACATGGCAAGCTTCGATATACAAAAACCATAATTATTTGCAGATGCATCCAATATCACACGAGCATAGGTTGCGATCAAATGATGGAAACAACGTCAGCAACAACGGCCGGTACTGTTCAACGTATTGAACAATTATTGCTATTGTTAGATGGAAAGCTGGATCATAATAATTTATTTTCGACAAATATAAAAATCATATTTATATTCATATACAATTATTATTTATTGGTGTGATAATCAGATATGCGGAGGAGCATAATCATGCTCCGAATGTCTCTCAAATAAAGTCCAAGAAAATTTTGGCAGCAATGAAGAAAACAGCCGAACGATCATTAGAGCCAACGACTACGGTCGTTACAAATACAATCGCAAGAGCGTCGACCAGTACAGCAACTCTCCTGCCGAACCCAGGACGTCCCGTGCGGAAATTGAGTTGGGGCTGTGATCGGGCCCCAATAATATTCCCCTAACTTTATTCGGGCCCTACTCTGGAAGTCACATGAGGGCCGTTGGCGGCCGGTCACACTTTGTCAACAAGGGCCATTAAAGGCGCGACGACCGGGGCCTTATAAGTTGCCTCAATGGCGCCTCATCAAAACCATTTTAGCGCCCTGAAAATGCCTCAACGGCGCCTCATCATAACCATTTCAGCGCCACAAAATATCCGTATCAGTGGATATACGTGTATGTTAAATGCGTCACGGTATATCTGTATTTGTTTTTATGTAATTGTTCATGTGCATAGGTGTGGGCGTCAGTACATGTGTATGTATGTGTGCGCGCGTAGAAATGTGATTGCGTATTTGCATGTGAGACAAACTGCCATGACAAAATTAATACAAAAAATAACGTGAGGCGAACTCTCTTCACTGCAAACATTTATTTTTGAGGAACTATCCACTATGATAACATTTTTTAGAATTGTGATAGCTTGGAACACTTAAGATTGAAATTGTACGATTATCACATTGATTATAGTTATAGTCACAGTCTGAAACGAGTCTGTAAGGGTACAGAACGCGAAGGAGCGACATTATATGTCCGCTGTATAAAGTAACGCATTAATGACTCCAATAAAAGTAATATTATCTTAGTTTTAAGTAGGAAATTATTAATTAATTGAATAAGTAATTCTCAATCATTAATATATCACGGAAAAATATCAATATATCACGGGGAGAAAATACACCACGGAATTCACTTGTTTTTCTGCAAGGTCCATGTAGATAAGTCATCTCGATGAGACTTAACGCATCCTGCGCCCCCCATGCCAGCCTTTTTGCATTATTTAAACAAATATATTCTACTACACATCCATTCTAAGGAATGGATGTGTAGTAGAAATAAAAAAAATATATGGGTCTACTGAATCACTAGAATCTATTTCCATTGCGGGAAAGATCTGGAAAACAAAGACCAATTTATTTACTTACCCTACACAGTCAGATAAAGTTTATGAATGGGAAATATCAGCGAAGCCTTCAGAAGAAATCATTTTCCCTATGATGAGTATTGAGCGGAAATTAGTTGCTATAAAAATGTCGAGAAAACCGGTTGGGACTGTTCACACTTATGCGCTAGCATTACTCCATGTATGAGTGAAACCATGAGTAATTGTTTGTATCTATGTAAAAGGTTTCTTCAATTTGATAAATAAATACTGTCTGATGTTTGTCTGCATATTTGTGTTCATCGTTGATTTTTTATTTGCTAATGCCCCTACGCTTTTTCCCAATTTGCGTTCGATAATATTATTCGATCGATGTATATAATCGATTTGAATAATTGGAATACCATCAACCATGTAGCCTAAGCTATTTATACTGGTTTATCGCTATAATAGTAAGATCTGGGCCTATTGTGGAAATCCCTACTTGTTTATCCCTATACTGGCCCAGTCTGGGCCTATTGTGGAAATCCCTACAGGTTTATCCCTATAATGGCCAAGTCGGGTTCTATTGTGGAAATCCCTACAGGTTTATCCCCATAATGGCCAAGTCGGGGCCTATTGTGGAAATGCTTATGGCGCTCACTTTTGTCGCTAGCGACAAAGTAGTCAAAGCTTACGAGGAGCTCATCACCACGGATTACTTCTCTACCAACGGGGAGGAAGTGCGACCGATACTTCAGTATTTTGAAGTTACGTGGGTCGGCTGTGAACGGTCGAGAAGGAGAAGCTCTTCTCTATTCGCCGTGGAATTGTCGAACTGTTACTCTTCAATAATGAATGATAAACCATGAACAAACAATGTAGGAGAAGGATGGCACACTGGATTTAGCCGCCGCATGCGCGTTGCACATGCTTCAATGGGAAAATTCATCGAAACCCTTAAAAAGGAACAAAAGATCATAGAGATTGCTTGGGAGAACCATCTTGCTGGGAGAAACATTGCACCGGCAAAACGCAAAAAGTACGGCAACTTTGATGAACGTCTTAAGAGGGTACCAGAAAACTTTGACGTTTACGGGAGCGTCGTTAAGTATTTACGCGGCCAATCGCACAACATTGAATTCTAATTATTATTTAAATATTAAAAAATACTAATTAACATATAACATTTAACATTTAAGATTTGAAAAGAATGTGACAGAATCTTTTGAAATTAAATTTGAAATAAAGCAAACTTATTTTTGAAGAATTTGTATGTTGAATTTGTAAATGTCAACATAAACATGTGTTGAAAACACGGGTGTTCAATTTGGATGTGTTCAATTTGTATGTTGAATTTGTAAATGTCAACATAAACATGTGTTAATTAGACGTGGTACCTGCTAGCGGATTGATTAGTCAACAGAAAATCTGTAAATTTTCGAATCTGAAAACAGCAAAATATAATACATTTAGGTAAGGTGAATCGACCAGTGAATGGACAAAAGCTGATTTACATTTAAAATGAGTAAAGGATATGAATTTTGGATAAAAACTCGAATCACTATAATTTAGCAAAAAATCACAGCTATTTCTAATAAAACCGATTTCTCAGTTTAAGGGAGACTTTGTCCTTGAAATCGGCGGGAGATGTTAGCGGCTCAACATGAGCAGCTAGAAGAAGAGGAGGGATGCCTCTATGGACCAGGCATTGCCGATTAGCGGTAATTATAAACACATTTGTGTAAACACATTACAAAACTTTAAACGCGTTTTTCTCGAAAACACGTTTTTAAAAATGGCTGACATTCTCCTAACCGCTGTAATTAACATATCGATCTGAAATTTGGAGAGCATACTCAGAAAATATGTCTTCACGGAATGACGGATCGACGGTTTTTTCGATAGATACATTTTTGCTTTTATTATTTATCTTTTTATGCGAAAAAAACGCGAAAATTCGAGCCGCCATTTTCCGAAATTTGTACTAAACGAAAAACCCATCCGTCATTCCATGATCAAAGGGTCACAGATTGATAATATGCTTTGAATTCGTGTTTCAGATCAACAAAGAGGGGGCAGTGATGTCAGCCGTTTACCTCCCGCGATTTAAGGGCCTGTTTTTGTGGAGCTGCAATCGCCGCCATTTTGGTTTTTTTTCAAAAAACAATATTTTTTTAACGTTCTGTATATGATGAATAAAAGCAAGAAAAAAACCGCACTCAAAAAGCTTTACTCATTTCCTTAAAAAAAAATAAAATTTAAACACCTGAAATATGGCACTCCAAAGACAAAGTCTCCGTTAATATAGAATTTTAACGCTACACGGAATTTTTCTCGTTTGTGGTGCTTGCACACCGCGCAACTTAGTTACCATACGGCTGTGTACAGTAGGTGTTCAAAACGCGAAAACAATGGTTTTTATAAGTTTTGAGGGTAAGTATTACTTTCATTACTTGAGAAAGAATCAATCGTTCATTTATTGCCAAATTTTCAAAAAAATTCATAATAATAGGTCAGAATTAGACATGTTTATTCACTGGTGTGGTATTTTAACCTCTTTCCAGTGAACGGATGTATGGGCTCTGTTTTGATAATTCTCAATGCAGAGTAAAAAAGTTAGCTTATCTGCTGAAAATTGCTGAATTAACAACATTTAATGCACATTTCATTAAATGTTGTCATAAAATCAATTCATTCGTTTTTTTTTGCAAAACTTAATTTTCTATTTCTCCGTCGAAACAAACTTTGGTAGTTTTTTAAAGAATTAAGATGCCAAAAAGCTTTGTTTTTTTTTCTACGAAATCGTAATAACGAATATAATACTCATATCAATAAGAATATTATCATTATTGTGCAATACAGTGATCTCGGAATCTAGCATTTAAGGGGCTATACCAGCGTGACACTTTTAAAAAATCGACCTTTTTTGTTGCGTTTTTCGACGGTTTATACTTTCAAGAATATCATTATCATTTATATAATTTATATCAATATCATTTTATCTTGCAAAAATCGATAGTTAGATCTTTAAACGCGTTTTTCTCGAAATTATATTTTTCAAATTTGCTGACACTGTAACTCAAAGAGCAATTATCCGATTGACTTGAAATTCGAACTGAGTACTCTTGAATATATTTACTCTACAATGACGTAAGATATTTTTGATTGGATGAAAATTGACGATGTGGCATTGAAAAAAACGACCATTTCATAGGCAAGAAAACAGACTTTTTTTTCATAACTACGCCATTTTATTAGATTTTGATATTTTTCGAAAATCCTACGTCATTGTACAGGAAATACGTTCCAGTTTAACGATATTTTTTCCTTTTTCGGTTTCAGCTACTTAATCGGCCGGAATCATGTCAGCAGTGGAGGAACTTTTTTTTCGGCGCCTCTGAAGGCAGCGTATAAGTCGCTTGGATCTCAATATTTTTCTATGAAAAAATTATGTAATATAGGTCAAATATAGCCAAATATATTCTTAATTTTCCGAAACATTTAATTGAGTACTTTTCGTCCAAAAAATTCCCGACAATCACTCAAATTTTCAGTGTTCACACTGGTATAGCCCCTTAATAAAAATAAATCGTTTTGCTTGACAGCGTTTGTCTACACTACACGTCCATTTACTGGCGGTTGAGCGGCCATTTACTGGTCATTTCGTTCAATCACTGGTGATTTAGTCATTTCGCTACTTATCTATCAATTCCTTCAATATTATTTGTTGCAATTACTTCGAATATTTTTTTCTACCATCGGAATAATATCATTCGGTAGCTATAGCCATTGAAAAATTCGATTTGATAATATTTTTATTTTAACGTCCATCTGAGTCCTACAGTGTCGTTATTTGCCCATTCACTGGTCGGCTCACCCCATAATAATAACCATGAAGCGGAGAGGAATTATTTGAGAAGTGTATGTGATAGCTGTGTGTATTATATTATGAAAAGTGAAGTATCGATATAGCAATCAGATTTGACTTGAGTTTTCTCACCGGTTGCCATTTCATAATTTTGGCAATTTCCGCGGCAACGCTGTACTCAGGGCGCTTCCGATAAATGTCAAGCGTGTGTTTGTTCACCGTGTGTGCAGTGTGTGTGTGTAATGTGCGTATAGTAACTTCGGTCTTACATACATTGTAACAACAGATATGGATTGACATAGCATTCGTTTGAATCTCGGACGTAATAAAATTGCGTTAAGAATCCACAATTTTTGTCGTTGCATTCAAATTGACCGACTCGATTCGGCCTCCCGGATACGAGCACAGCTGACTGCATGCGGCGTTGCAAGATCTACGCCATCTCTCCTGTCATGACAGATGCGAATAACGTACGCGAAAATTAGTCGATTCAATCGATAATATCTGCTCGACATGTCCCGTAACACCGTTTTAGCATTTAAAATGCTTTCAAAACTGTACATGTTTGCTGAGGTAAGCTGGGTATAGGGTTTATATCCAGTTAGCAGGCCCAAAAAGATCGATTTTTCAAGAATTTTTCTTGAGAAGACCTTTAAATCTATTAACGTAAAAATTTGTGCACATATTATGGTAACTTTCAACTGTATTTTAATTTTTTTTACTTGTAAAAATAATTATTTTGAAAACTGCTATAACTGTTATCCGGGAGTACCACTAAAAAAGGCGTGTTGCGGTGAGCACGATATCTCTGGACTGGATCATCGAAAATTAAAAAAAACCAAAAATATTTCGTTAATATAATGGATTGTCTTGTAATTGATCGAAGGAATAAGCAAAATAATAATTTTTGACAAAATGGCGGCTTCTCAAAAAAAAAATCGATTTTTGATAAAAATTTAGGCCTTAAATTTTTTATAAAATGGAAAATATTTGTCGGTGAGAAAAACCTTCGATTAATTACTAAAAAAATAAACTTGAAAAGATTGTGTTAAAATTTGGGACTGATCGGTTCAGCCTTTTCCGAGAAATCTTGCTCACCGACTTCAAAACACACAGTTTTGAGAAAAACGCGTTTAAAGTTCCAAAAGCACTTTCAAACGCTCTGACACGTCATTACAAATATGCGTGTAACTTCGAGAATATTCGCCGGATTGACGAGAAATTTTCTGTGTGTGTACTTAAATATATGTACATTACGAAAATAAAATAAATAAAAAATCGAATTTCGGACATTTTAACTGCATGTAGCCTCTTAACTGGATGTCACACGAAAGTAACGCTGCCCCCACTCTATTGCCACTGTGTTGTAGTAGAGTGGGGGAAGCTGCGACATGCTAAATGCCTGTGATTGGTTGAAAAATGTCCTCTTCCCGTCCAACTCTAATCTCGTTATTAATTTGAAAAGTATATTACAAGTATATTACAAAAATTATATAACTATTATTATACAAACAAACCCAAACAAAATCAAGCGAACCGAAACAAACACATACAAATCCAAACAAACCCAATTATATACCTCAATGTATCAATGTTATCTGAAAAATAAAAACTAACTGATATTATTTACATGTACCTGTTTTTTATTACCCGAAAAGTCCGATTACATTTTCAATGTCATGAAATAGTTGCACTTTGTGTAATATCTGTAATTTTTTTTGTTATTCATCGCCTTCGCATATTCCCGTATGTAATCGCGAACTGTTATTAGTTCCGTCTCAAAGTTCGAACCGCACGGATTCCCATTTTTGGGTTGGAATAACTTTTAACCCTTTGAAGTTGTCTTGATGAAATTTTACATATGTATTTATTGTTCCTTTAAGAGTGTATCTACATTTAAAAAAATTATTTTAAATATTTGTATGTAGTTTTGTAATTTTTTACAACATGTTCTGCCGAAAACCGCCTCAATCGGCGCCCACTCTGGGTGATGTATGCATCTGAAAAAAAAAAATATATAGAATTAGTACTTGAAAAATTTTGTTACAAAATGGCGGCCTGTTAAACTTTGATTAACGATATTTCATACATTTTCGGGTATTCGACGAGTTATAAAATGTGGGCAAAATTATTGTTCGACTCAATTCTGCTACCAGTCCTCAGAAAGAGATTTGTATGTGCAAAATTTGTATGTGCAAATTTTTGTATGTGCAAAATGTGCAAGATTTTGTATGTGCAAAATTTGAGCTCGATCGGTCAATTAGTTATCGAGATATCGTGGGCGCCGATTTGAAAAACATAGTTCTGAGATAAACGCGTTCAAAGTTTTGATACCGTTAGATGAGGTTTGCGCGCGGCTTGCTTATAATTTGTATTACTCTGCTAATTTTTGAAATATCAATAAACGGTTTTCACGAACGTATTAAGAAAGGTCTAAGGAATAATAAAATGAAAAAAAAAATCGATTTTGTCAAATTTCTAGACCAGACTACTGCCTTAAATGCATTGCTTCAGTGAATTAATTACTATTGTATTCAGCTGGTGAGGCATGCGGAGTTTTCGCGGGCGTCATTCTGTATATCTATACTACAGCATATAAAAAATTCATTTTTTTTCTAATGCGGAGATACGTGCACATACTACCTTAAATTTCGTTCTCTGTCCATAGGAAATGATCGATGACGCGTTCGATAATCCGGCACAGGTGGATCCGTGTCGATGCCCGCGCGATCAGCGCCTTTTAATTATATTTTCAGTCTGTTAATTGTACGTTTAGGAATAATAGACATGTACGAGCAAGAAGTGCAGAAGAGAGCGCGAGCGAGAGGTAAGGAAGATCGGAGAAATTGTGGCCCGGCACCGATGACCTTAATTATCGATTATTAATCGTGAATTGTCGGTAGCCGCGGCGATGAATGTGAGAAATTTGAAGGAGACCCGCGCATATCACAGAGGAGAAAAGTATCGGCATGAGGTGAAAGACAATTTGACCTCAATCATGCCATCAATTATATTTCGGGATCTATAAAACGAGTCTAGCGGAGGCGCGATAATGTTATAATCACGAAGCGATAGTAATTAGAGAAGCAGTTCTCGTTAGAAGTAATTCGTGTATTTGTAATTCTGTAAGTAAAATTTTTGATATATCATCTAATTATAACTAGCAATAATAATATAATATAATATAATACAATGACATACTATTTTAATTACATTTAATTATATATTATAATATATATATTGATATATCATATAATGTTATTACAATGTATAAAATATTTATATTATGATATTAGTATATATACCAAAGATCTTTCCTTTATAATATATATAAAGGAAATGATATATATATATAAAGGAAGGATATATATATATATATATATATATATAAAGGAAAAATCTTTGGTCCAAAATTCAAAATGGCGACGTTAAGATGAACATGTTTTTAAAAATGGAAATATGATTATTTTTTCCCACCGAACATTTTGTCAGCCCAAAACTAACGACTTTTAAAGGACATTTTTTTATAACGTTCATAATTTGTAGGTTAGACCATACTTTTTTACTATTTTAGCGCTATCCAGAATATACCACGAAGAGGTAAAGTCTTCAACAACCCTAATGTAAGTGTGTGTGTGTGGGAGTTTTTTGGGGTTTGTTTGGGTTTGTTCGATAAGCCAACCAAACCAAAACAAGGATTAGGTCTCAGCGGCTCGTGACTTCCGTTATCAAACAAAGCCATACGCGCACCTACACCTGGGACCTCTTCGTAGTCCATTCTGAATAGCACTAAAATAGGAAAAAATCGCGCTCTAACCAAAAAATTATGAACGTTATCAAAAAACTTTTCCTACAAAAGTTGTTAGTCTTGGTCTGAAAAATTTTTTGTTGAAAAAAGTGTCATGTTTCCATTTAAAACAAAAGCGTTAAAAAATATAAAAAATGGGAGACCTGGTATAATATAAATGATTATTACAATACTAACAATGATGAATGAAGGACGAGATGTGTGAACGTTGGAAGGGAAGGAAACCCGGCGTATTCAGACAAACTGTCGGGCATGTCGAACAAAAGTAGACACGCTGCGACACATGTGCACATGTGAAAAAGTGAAGGAAGCTATAAAAAAGAAAAGTAGCGGATGAGATGATAGAATGGGTAAATCGCAGTGCAGGGGAAAATGTAAAAGCGAAAATGGAGCTTGGGTCGAAGGGAGGGCCAGTGTGAGAACTGTGCCGGAATGTAAGAATCGCTGAGCGAATGAAACAAAAATTGTAAGACAGACAATGGAAATATATTGCGCTGTAAGTTGATCTATTGGGAATACAAATAAGTGTCCGTCGTTTGTCAAAAGATGGCCCTACCAGGCGGTTATGGTTGAAATTGTCAGATGTAAAACGTCGTATCGTAAGGTTGGACCACAGTCTTACATACAGGTCTGGGAACTCTAATGCAGGCAGCCGCGATCCGATGGACCTGTTAGCGTGGCAAATTTCGGTCCCAGCGCCGCCACTAGTTGTCGCTGCGGTTCCGAAACCCGGACATACATAACCTCAATACGGCGAGCAACGGAGTGAGCGGTTGAAAACGTGTGTCGCTGAGTCGCTGATAACTGTTGGTTTTTCTGCGTTTTGGACACAGTACCGTTGACAACCGAAGCACTTGCAACAATAAAAAAAAAACATGAAAGGGCAATATAAAAAAAATTTGAAAGAATTCATTCTGTTTACCTCGATGTGAAAAAAATGCACGTACAAAAATAAAATATATCAGAGAATTGTTTGCATTTGTATTTTTATTAAATTGCCTAAAAAACACGGGAATGAGGGATGGAAGAAAAAAAATAGAGACAAGTGGCTCTGAACCTCCGACAACGCGAGTATAAAGTGAGTACGGAACCACTCCGTCAAAGTTCACACGCAATGTGACAGCTTTAAAATCGTATGTATATGCTTATCACGCTCGCTTGGCTTTAGAAAGTTTGTTTGTTTGATTACGATTAGGATCATATATTTTTTTAATGTGTTAATCGAAACTGACAGGACTGACGCTTTTTCCTGGCCCTTTTAACAGTATTTCGAACTCATAAAAAATATCCGTGTAACGAAAATGAAGGTGGGACAGAGAAAGAGGGATAGGAGCATGGCCTAGTGCTGCCTCTGTCTGACCCTCCCGGCCGCGCCGCAGCGGGTATTCTGATCGCAACGAACCTAGTGGCGACCAGTGAACTATCAACTCTTCCACTGGAGTTTCCAGACCTGTATGTAAGACCGTGAGTTGGACATCCAGCAATACAATAACCTTGAAATATTAGCGATTTTGTATCAGCAACACGTAATTTTTTTCGTCCGAAAATGTCGAGTTTTGAGCCGAGCAAGCGTCATTTGCAGGAACTTTATAACTCTACTTCTTTAATTTGAAGAAATCTGCAGCTGAGGCGCATCGATTGCTTGTAGAAGCATATGGTGAGGCTGCTTTAAGGAAGTACGGTGATTGGAGCGAGTTCAGGATAAAAGCCCAATTTTTTTTTTTATACCATTGTCGAGACCTTCGTCCATGCGTATGCGGAGTTTCCACGAGATTTACCGTACACTTTCCGAGTTATTAATTGTTAAAGTTGGTGAATTAGTCACACGTGGACGACAAAATGTGCTTGTCCTCTCATATATCGATTTTTTTGTGCTACTTGGAGCCAAGAAAGACGTAAAAAAACGGACGGTTGCGTTCGTTGAATCTTTGTGATCGATAAGGCACCTTGAATTGGAAAGCTCACCGCAGAAATAAGCAATAAATTTAGAAATAAAGTCGCAAAAACCGAAGTTTTCGGAGAGCGAGACTTCTCGTGACGTAACAGCAGCCATCTTGCTCGACGTGTGGCAACGCCGGATACCCGCGCAAATTTGATTCATCTATCGGATATTTTCAACGCGAATTAAAAATATGATTGTGCGAAGCCGTACATTTTTTAATGGATTATAAAGGGCCTTTCGTCGATATTTACTTGAAGTTCTTTTACGTACAGCAAAGGCATCTCAATTTTTCTGGCGACATGTACCTATACAACGCATCTATATATAAATTCAGCATGGGAGAACCGTCATATAAAATAAACGTTCCTTTTTATACCTGCAAATATTGTGAAAATTGGGAAAGGGAAAAATAACATAACAATCGATGAAATATGTTTTGACTTTGGACAGATTGGACATTGAGGTTAAATTCAACGCGACGTTTTTTATTTGCAATCGCAATATTATCTTTTCATTTTCTAATTCTTGTCCGTCAGAATCTACATTTGTCTCTAAACTGGACTTCAGGTACAATCCCGTAACTCTTTTGATAAACTTCCACAGTATTTTCATTCTCCATGTTAACCGGCTACAAAAAATAATAAGCCGGGCGCGTGGAACCGATGACAGCCACCGAAAATGCGACGATGCTAAACGTCAACAATATGGCGTAGTACTGAAGTCGAGTAGTAGATTATTAAGGTTGTTTCCATATTATAAAAATAATAGGAAACTCGAAATTCGATACTTAAAAAATATTTCTCGAAAAATAGGCCATATACATATATCTAAAGCGTGGTGGTATTGCGGCGTGAAATAGACTCTAAGTTTACTAGCATGGTCATCACCGTACCTCCTTAAGCGAGAGAAGTTGTCGTGAGTGGTTTCAAAAGTTTAAGAACGGTGAGTTTACCGTCGAAGATAAAGAACGTAGCGTAAGGACGAAATAAAGACGCGGAATTGGAAGCATTATTAAGAGGGAATGGCACTTCATCGCGGTCGGTATGGTAGAACAATTATAGATTCCCAAAAATCTCTGAAACGGCTCTTCAGATCCCGTCGAAACTTTGCCAAACGACGTTAAATAGATAGACGAACAGCTGTCTTCCCCTCAAATTTTCTGAATTTGAGAAAAAAAATGTAGATTGGCTTATGATAAGCCAATCTAGTTTTTTTTTTCAAATTCAGAAAATTTGAGGGGAAGACAGCTGTTCGTCTATCTATTTAACGTCGTTTGGCAAAGTTTCGACGGGATCTGAAGAGCCGTTTCAGAGATTTTTGGGAATCTATAATTGTTCTACCATACCGACCGCGATGAGGTGCCATTCCCTCTTTAAGGGAGATTCGTGCCAAACGCAAGAGTTCCCGCAAATTACGCTTATTCGGCTCAAAACTCGACATTTTTGCACGAAAAAAAATTATGCGATGCTGATACAAAATCGCTAATATTTCAAGATTATGGTCTTGCCAGATGTCCAACCTTACGATATGACGTTTTACATCTGACAATTTCAACCATAGCCTCTTGGTGAGGCCATCTTTTGTCAAACGGCGGAGACTTATTGGTACTCCCAATAGTAAGGGAAAATATGTACATGGAGGGTTCTGTACCAAAACCCGAAGGGTGTACCTCGGAAATAAACTACTGCTATTACTACTACCAATGATGGTAATATTAATATACTACGTTATAATACAATATATCAATGATAGATTATAATATAATTTAATATTAGCATATAATAGTACTACACTATATAATACATTTATATTATACAGGGTATCCTATTATGAAAGGATTATCTTGCAACTGTCGATGGGTCAGATCACGTTCTACTATATGCTGGAATTTAAATTTAGTCAAAGCCCCACGGTTTTCGAGATTTTGGGCTTTATGTTATTTAAAAAAAACCGCTTCTTGCTATGAAAGTTTTTTTCATCAAAATTGACAAAATGGCGGCGGTTTGAGAAAATGGTATATAATTGAGCCAATTTTTTCGACAGTTTTTCGTTAAAAAATATGAAGATTAAAAAAACCCGAGTAAAAATGATTGTATATACTTAGATACAATATCAAATACAGCTATATATAATTCAATATAGTGTTGTATAAAATTATTATATATACGTGAAAATTTTATTTACGGTATATAAAATTGTATATGACTGTATATGAGTACTTTCATTTTCTTTTGAAATACATATAATTGTATATATCTTTATATAGCTTCATATATGATTAGATATAGAAAAAGTTTTCTTTGGTTTTATTTGCGTATGGAAGCAGGTAAATCAAAAGATTGTTTATTAAAGGTTAACAAATTATGTATTGATGCAATATATTTACCAAATTTTATTACAATTATTGGGTTTCTTACAGAGATAGTTTCTAATTCTGATCAGTTGATTAATATTAGTTTTTTCTTGATGTTTTACTAACAAAACCCGAGTAAAAATGAATATATATAAACATATATAATTGTATATTAATTGAATATTATATATATATATATATATATATATATATATATATATATATATATATATATATATATATATATATATATATATATATATATATATATATATATATAGTATATTAATTGAATATTATATAATATTGTATATTTATTGAATTTTATATACAAATATATAAAATTCTATCGGGCCAATTTTTGTATTCAATTGTATATAATCAATTAATATGCAATTATATATGTTTATATATATAGTCATTTTTACTCGGGAAGCTTCAATAGCAAGATAAAGAATGGCGTGAAGAATGTTGTGTAAAAATTTGAGACGGATAGCTTGAAAACTCTTCCTTTGAGAGTGTATACCGTTTTGAAAAACGACATTTCGAGAAAAACGCTTCCGTCCGCCCCAATTCTCACGCAACCGGTCGAATCCCCTTTTCTGAGGAAGGCCGTAGCAACCGGAATAATTCGAATTTCGCCCCAAAAATTGAGCAGCATGATTATAACCGTCTATACTTCTATACTATCGAATAATACAACAAAAAAATCGATTTTTTTACAAATTTTACCCTGTGATGATCTCGTAATACTACAAATAATAATAACAATAGTAATAATAATCACAATTCCGAATATACGAATTAGTCCGTTAATTACGTGTATTTATTAATCAAGCATTAACTAATTAAGAGGACGACGAAAAAGAGAAATTTATTTTCACGTTGTTACCGTTCGAAATGATTGACGGCTTTTGTTTTCTTTTTTCGATCTAACATTCATCACGTGCCCATCTCCAAATGGGCGTGTAACTCTGACGAGCCCTTCTCGATAAAGAGACCGCGTCGATTATAATTTCGAGGCGCCGCTTACAATTGCACAAGAGAGGGAAAACTCTGAAGTTCGTTGAAGAAGACGCCGAGGACGATGAGATGAGTGTCGCGTGGCCCTTGGAAATTTGTATATCGATGAGACCGTGACGAACTTTGCCAGGGGCTGCAATCAACGGAGAACGCGAGTGAAAGAGAGGATAATCTCTTTTAAGCTGGGTCGAGAGATCATCGGTGTGTACTCGATTCTTCATCACGGAGAATACAATGAGAAATTCCCGCGCGTCGAACTGCAAGAGGAGCCCTTTGATTACGAGGGAATGAGAATTCTCCAGCGTAAGGACGAACACACTCGACATCGCGGCACTCGCGTCGACGTGCTTTTTTTTCTTCTTATCTCGTATATTCGGGTCGATCCGAATTTATACGCGTCCATCATTAACATTTACGAGATCACGATCGATAGAGATACTTTTGTTGTACCTTTTTTTTAACGGTCCCTCGTAGGCCCTATAATTTTGATGTGCCAGTTTGGGCATGAAGCTTTATTTGCTATTTTGGGCAGTTTTTTTGCTATTTAGGGCACCAAGTTTTTTTATTTGCTATTTTGGGCAGTTATTTTGCTTTTTTCGGCCACGAAGTGGTCTTTTCGTTTGCTATTTTGGGCACAAAGTTAAATTTTTGTTTTATAACCTTTTTGGCACAACGTTTTTTTTTCCATTTCAGGCGCATTTGTTTTTGTTTCTGCTATTTTACGACCGAAGTTTTTTTTGCTTTTTTAGGGAAACTTTTTTTTTGCTATTTTGGGAAAAGTTTTTTTTTCGCTACTTAGGACATACGCAAACCCAAACAGAGTTTTTTGCCATTTTGGGCATATTTTTTTTGCTGTTTTGGACACAAAGTTTTTTTATTTGCTATTTCGGGCAATATTTTTTTTTGCTTTCTTGGGCATGAAGTTTTTTTTGGTTGCTATTTTAAGCACAAAGTTGAAGAAGAAAAATTATAACTTTTTTGGCACAATGTTTTTTCATTTGCTGTTTCAGGAAGTTTTTTTTGCTTTTGTTGGGCACGAATTTTTTTTTCGTTTGCTATTTTGGGCACAAAGATACATTTTTTTTAATCACTTTTCTGGCATAACGTTTTTTTTATTTGCCATTTCAGGCGCATTTGTTTTTGCTATTTTGGGCAAAGTTTTTTTTGTTACTTAGGGTAGATACAAACCGAAACAAAGATTTTTTTGCCATTTTGGGCACAATTTTTTTTCATTTGCTATTTCGGGCAATATTTTTTTTGCTTTCTTGGGCATGAAGTTTTTTTTTGTTGCTATTTTAGGCACAAAGTTGGAAAAAAAGATTTATAACTTTTTTGGCACAAATTTTTTGTATTTCCTATTCCAGACGCAAATTTTTTTGTTGTTGCTATTTTACGACCAAAGATTGCATAGTTGGGCATACACAAACACAGACATTTTTTTTGCTATTTTGGGCACCATTTTTAAAAATATTTTGGACGAAAAGTTTTTTTATTTGCTACTTCGGGCAATATGTTTTTTAGCTTTAGGTGGGCACGAAGTTTTTTTCGTTGCTATTTTGGGCACAAAGTTAATCGTTTTTTAATAACTATTTTGGGCACGTTTTTTTTCAATTTGCTATTTCAGGCGCAAATTTGTTTGTTTCTGCTATTTGACGCCCAAAGTTTTTTTTGTGCATTTTTGGGGAAAAAATGTCTTTTGCTATTTTGGTCGAAGTATTTTCTTTGTTACTATGGGCACAGTTTATTTTCGCTATTTTGGACACAAACATTTTCGTTGCTATTTTCGGCACAAAAAGGTTTATTTTTATCCACTTTTTTTGTTTGTCGCCAGGCTGACGTTTCAGGGACGTTTCCGTTTTTTCGCGGCTCTCGCGTATCTGCACTTGTCCTTGTCGGACATTTGACGCCAATTGCAGCCGGCTATTTGGGCGACCCTCGTCACCGGGCAGGAGGGCATCTTCTTCAGAACCTTCAGGAAGTACAGGATGAAGCCGTTTTTTCGTCGGCGCTTTCGTAGTCCGCACGAGATCCTCCCACGCCCCGCCATTCCGCAATTATTCGCTCTCTCGATCTGGGTATACGTTTTTATTTTTCGAATTCAACGAGAAGATGACGTTTCCGGTGGGATTAAGGGTGGGATGAAGAAAAAAAGAATTAGGCGAGTCTCACGTTCCGCTGCGATCTGTTCTCGCATCGATCCTGCCGCGTTCTTCTTTTTCATTGGCTCGTACCGCACCCCGCACGATCCACTTGCCGGTAAAAAATGTAACGAGAATTTCGCGATGTGGAAAATAAAGCCGGGAATTTTTTTGCTCATCTGTCGAAATGACGGACAGCCATTTTTTTGGGTTTTTTTGTTTGTTTGTTTTATTTCAAGCTCTGAACATCGCTGAATGCGTTCTTCATTTATCCTCGTCGTTTTTCGCGGGCGAGCTTTCGAATATTCGGTATGTATGGTATTTGATATTGGGAATTTATATTCGTGGAAAATATTTTATTGTATGTAAAAAAATGTTATGAGGTCTTATTAATATTGAAAAATGATATAAAATAAAAATAAAAACATCTTGATAAAACAATCATGTGTAAAAAGACAATGATTAATTGGAAAGTCGTGACAATATCTTGGTTCGAAAAGTTATACCGGAAATAAAAATAATGTTCAACTGGAACGTCGTTGATGTGTTGATCGAAAAATAATAGCGATAAAAAAGTATTTACTGTTAGCAAGTCGTATTAATTTTTTATAGAAAAAAAAACCATATTATAAAAAATATATACCAGTAAAAAGTCGCATCAATGACTAGAAGAAAAAATAATATACAAATATAAAATTCAATTGGAACCTCGTATTGATGTGTTGATTGAAAAAATAATAGCCATAAAAAATGATATAGTATGAGGAAGGCGTATTCATTTTTTTAAATAGAAAAATACTATTTTATAAAAAACAATATCCCAGTAAAAAGACGTGTTAATTGCTGGATAAAAAGATAATATTGAATAAAAAAAATAATATATTGGAACGTCGTATTTATGTGTTGATTGAAAAATAATGGCGATAAAAAATTAAATACTTCCGGAATGTCGTATTCATATTTTGATAGAAAGAATGATATTATATTATTTTATTATTTATTTTCGCCATTCTTGCCCTGCTGGGCTTAATAATATTTCACAAAACATTATATTATATAAAAAAATAATATTCTGTAAAAAGTCGTATCAATGTCTACATAAAAAAAAGTATCCCATTGGAACGTCGTATTGATGGGTTGATTGAAAAATAACAGTGATGAAAAAGTTATTTACTGCTAGATAGTCCTATTAATTTTTGGATAGAACAATAATAGCGATAGACAAATAACATACTAGTAGATCGTCGTATGAATTTATCAATTTAAAAAAAAACAATATAATAGAACGAAAATATTCCAGTGAAAAGTCGCATCAATGTCTAGATGAAAAAAATAATATACAAATATAATATTCAATTGGAACTTTGTATTGATGTGTTGATTGAAAAATAATAGTCATAAAAAAATGATATAGTATGAGGAAGTCGTATTGATTTTATTCTTTAGACAAATACTCTTATAGAAAAAATAATATTCCAGCAAATAGTCGTGTTATACTATAGTGTTCTTCATTCCAAAGTATGGTGCGCTACACCTTATACAATGCCAACTATTCATAACAGTTTTTCAAATAGTCGTGTTAATGTCTAGATAAAAACGTAATATTGAATGAAAAAATAACATTCAATATGAACGTCGTATTTATTCGTTGACTGAAAAATAATCGCGATAAAAAATTATATACTATTAGAACGTCGTATTCATATCTTGATATAAAAAAATGATATTCTGTCGAAAGTCGTATTAATGGCTAGATAAAAAAAACACTATCCCATTGGAACGTCGTACTGATGTGTTGATTGAAAAATAGTAGCGATCAATAAATTATACACTATTGGAAAATCGTATTAATTTTTTAATAGGAAAATCGTATATAAAAAATAATGTTCTGTAAAAAGTCGTATTAAAATATTGGACAATCAATATAGAATGAAAAAGTAACATTCGATCAAGAATGAGATAAATAAAACTACATACGCAACTTATATTTCATTACGAAGTCGTAGTAATATCTCGATAAAAATTACATTGTTACTTTATTTGCGCTCTCTCTCTCTCTAGGCTTTCTCCATCCATTTCTCGTGCTCCCGACAATTTATCCGACTCTGCGTTCCGGCAATTTGTGAATGTTTTGTTTTTCGACTTTTTCTTGGTCGTCTCTATGCGCAAATCGTGAGGCTCTCTTGCACAATTTGCAGGGAATAAGCGCTGTTCGGAATACCCGGTAATTCTTCGGTGTTGGTTTGCCAGACGCGGCGCCGTTCGGGGCGGGACCCGTACCGTTCTTCTGGACCACCGCAGTCGGGACAATCATAGACGGGGAGAAGGGGTTGGGAGTGCGAGCCACGATTAAAAAATTCGCGTTTCACAGTCGTGAATATCCGCCCATCGGTGCTCTCTCGCTCCTTCGCACTCTCTCGGAAATTTTACTCGAGCGATCAACTGGAATATTATTCCGAAAAAAAGTAAAATGATAAAGACAAAATTAACAAAAATAAATAATTGAGAGTGAAAGAAATAGAAACTTATTCTTAAAAAACAGTTATTTTTTTTCATGGATCTACTAATTTGTATCGGTCTGTGAAAAAAGTTTTTTTTTTAATACAAAACGAGCTATCAGACTGGAGTAGAAAAATGAACTGTTAGTTTTAGAAAAGTAGCTATTTATTTTTCCGAAAAAAATCGGGATATACTTTTATTTAGGGAGCTGTCAATTTAAAACAACCGGCGATTTATTTGTGAGGAGAAAATTGGGTTATCATTTTTTTAACCGAGCTGTTAAAAAAACGATTCATTTTTTTTAGATAAGATATTAAATAAATAAGATATTAGATAAAAAGCTATTAATTATTAATAAAGAAATAAGCTATTAATTTAAAAAATAAGCTAATCATTGTTTAAAACTGGGCTATTCATTCCTTGCGTAAGCTGATAATTAAAAAAAACAAGCTGTTATTTATTTATCTAGACAGCGTACTAGTAGTCGTAGTATTTATTATTCGAGGTATACCCCTTTAGGGTGTTTACACAGAAAGTCTCCCCTACATATATGTTTGCCCTCACAAAATTGTCTTATTTCGAAACTTATACTCTACTGTCGTTTCGCTTCTAGTTTCCTCTCGCATTCGTTTCCTCATTTACAATTTTTTCAGTTAGTTTCTCGAAGTGCTTTATAAATATACACAGTTTTGCAGACTCCTTTGTTAGCAGTGTCTGTATCTTTCTCCTATCCATTTTTCCACATTTTCTACTATTTATTTTTAATTTTTCCCTTGGCTTTTTTGCACTAAGTTTTTCACTTCATTTTTACAAACCCTACACTTGTTAACGCTATACCCCTTATTTCTTTCTTTCCCCACATTTCCACATCTCAATCTCGCCCAGGTTTCTTTTCCTTCGCCCTCTATACTTAAATCCTCTCAATACTCCTCTGTTTCTATGCTATTCTTCCTGTTTTTGTGTTGTGGACAATCCGTCGATTTTTCTATTTTCCTCCAATCTTGTTGGATTTCTTGGTCGACTTTTGTCCTCGTCCCCCTTGCTATTATCCTTTCCATTTCCCCTATATCATCGTTTGGGATAAGGTTATTACCCCCCCCCCCCCCCCCCCCCCCGATCGGGCTGAAATTTTGCACAAATCTTCCTTTTAATATTTCAAGACAATCCCTCAAGGAATTTTTGGCGACTCGCAATAGTTTTCGAGATATCGAATTTTAAAGTTATTTATGTCAACGCGCACCGATTATATTTGTATCTGCTACGTCTCCGTTCATACCCATATATGGGATATTCCACGCCATTTCAGCCAGCCCGTTACTCCGACTATTTTTGGTTTTCCCGATCGTTTTTTTGTAAAATTGTACCCCATGAAAAGTATCCACACCAATTTTTAGATTTTTATCTCTTCTCTTTTATCACTTATCATTTTTCAAATATTGTCGATTTCAGAAGTTTCGGAACCGTTTAAACGCTGATAACTCCTGAACTAATTGAGATATCGACAAATGGGACTATATAATTTGTTTTTTAATTTTGAAGTATACTTCCGTTAACAAATATGAAAAAAATATTAATGATCAATGTCAACGTTTTTTTTGCTTCTAAAGTGAAGACTATTTTTTTGAAAGATGATTGCCTTTTTTTTAATTTTTTCAAAAAATTCTCTAAAATAGAGTGACCCATTCTATGATTTTTAAGACTAGTCTCATCGTGAGCCCATTTTTCCTTCTATTTTTTTCGAATTGATCATACTTTTGTAATCATATTTTTTTTTATCACATTAAAAATATGTTTAATTCGAAAAGAATTGAAGGAAAAAAGGGCCGACGATGAGACTAGTTTTTAAAATCATAGAATGGGTTACTCTATTTAGAGAATTTTTTTAAAAATCATAAAAAAGCAATCATCTTTTAAAAAAAATAGTTTTCACTTTAGAAGCAAAAAAACGTTGACATTGATAATTGATGATTTTTTTTTCATCTTTTATAACGAAAGTATGCTTCCAAATGAAAAAAATATGTAGTGCCACTTGTTGATTTCTTAATTAGTTCAGGAGTTATCACCTTTTAAACGTTTTCAAAGTTTCTGAAATCGACATTGTTTGGAAAATTATAACTCTTAAAAGAGACGAGACCAAAATCTAAAAATTGCGTGGGTACAATTTTACAAAAAAAGTCAGGGAACTAAAAAATGGTCGTGGTCAAGGGCTAGTTGAAATCCATTGAAATCCACGAGAAAACCATTTTTTTTGTTGGTATTGTAACCATTTTTTTGGGGGTGAAGATATTATCGGAGAGTGATGATAAAATACTCGATCGACGCGTCTTTTCAAGGGCTACAACGGTCCTATTTGAAAAAAAGGGGTACGAATTTTTTCTAAAGAGTTATTGAATTAAATCTCATTTTTCAAAATGTTACCCCACTTTTTCACCCCCAAAATGAACTTCCACGACGTCGGCACTGTGGACAAAACGAAAGCCCGGATTTTTCTGCACATTTTGTCTCACGGCGCCGACCTCATGAGGGTTGTAGTTTGGCATTAATCCACCCCCATCCCCTTTCAACCCCTAAAAAAACTCTACATCCCGATTTTTAGGCAAACTTGGATTTGGCGCCCGCGGCACCTACAAAATCACCTGTCAAATACTAGTCTTCTTTTAATTTTTTCTGTTTACGGAGGTTTTCAGCGACAGCACGACTGCACTACATGGTATCAGAAGTATTGACCTTTCGCTCAATGGTTGATGCGCTAGCCGGTGCACGGCTAAGCGGTCACCGCTCCGAGTATTGGCCGCGCACAACGCTGCTTAAGGTTTATGCACGAAGTACCGACGGGGCTCGACCCCGATCGCCCATCAATCAGTGTCGGCTTATTATCTGTTTTATTAATTCGATATAATATTTTATAAATAATTAATATACTAATCATAATAATTAATATACTTATTCAAAAAATATATTATTAATAATGATAATATGTTAATTTATGAACATGCTGTTAATGCTCAAAATCGAGGTACTTTTTATTCTAAATAGGTAAATAATAAATGTTCACAAAGGTATTATCGTGGTGAAGAAAAGCTGTTATTTCGGAGTGATAAATCGACTGTTAACCCTTTGGAGCATTCATTTTTCTTTACGTGCAATTGGCTTGAAATTTTGTAATCGGGGGTTTTCGAGGTCGCCGATTACGAATCTGCACTCAAAATTCGGGAATTCAAGATGGCGGATCCAATATGGCGAACCATAAATGCAAATCGTCATTTGATGATAGCGATAGTTGGTACTCGGGGGTTATCGGGGTCGCTGATTACAAGTCAAATACGAGATAATTTCAACAAAACAATTTACAAAAAAAAAACAAAATTAAATCAATTTTCTTTTTAATAAACAAAAAAAATGGAACTAGATACTCGCTACGACCTCGCCGTTAGTGCTGGGTAATGCTAAGCGCGTGGTACATTAGATAGATAGGTTCAGTGTAGCAGAACTGTCGAATGTCATGAAATCCTTTTTCAGTAACGTCTGCGCGTAAAAATTTCAGTATACTCAATCAAATATCAGATTTTCGTTAGCTACGTTGTATTCACCATTTTAGTTTTTTAATTCCCATTGCGTTGCATAAAATAAGCTCCTCCCCAAAAAATATAGATCATCAAATTTGGAAAAAATCCCATAGTTTTGGCCATTTACCGCCGCCATCAATGATCCACCATTTTTAATTTGACGGTTTAGACTTCGGGTTCGTATTGAGTGGATCAAAAACCAAGTTTTTTACCTATTTTTTGGTTATGGTTCACCCGCTATATTAGTCGTAATCAGATTTATGATGTAAAAAGTTTGTTTTTTTTTTGCACTTTCATTATTGATGACACCCGCTACGTGAAAAATAAAAATTTAACGGAGACTTTGTCCTTGGAGTGCTATATTTCAGGTGTTTACATTTTATTTTTTTTAAGGAAACGAGTAAAGCTTTTGAGTGCGGTTTTTTTCTTGCTTTTATTCATGATATACAGAACGTTAAAAAGATTTTTAAAAAACCAAAATGGCGGCCGTTGCAGCTCCGCGAAAACAGGTCCTCAAATCGCGGGAGATAAACTGCCCCCTCTGTGTTGATCTGAAACACAAATTCAAAGCATATTATCAATCTGTGACCCTTTGGTCATGGAATGACGGATGGGTTTTTCGTTTAGTACAAATTTCGGAAAATGGCGGCAATTTAAAAAAAAAACGAATTTTCGCGTTTTTTATTCGCATAAAAAGATAAATAATAAATGCAAAAATGTATCTATCGAAAAAACGATCCGTCATTCCGTGAATACATATTTTCTGAGTATGCTCTCCAAATTTCAGGTCGATATGTTAATTACAGCGGTCAGGAGAATGTCACCCATTTTTAAAAACGTGTTTGCGAGAAAAACGCGTTTAAAGTTTTGTAATGTGTTTACACAAATGTGTTTATAATTACCGCCAATCGGCAATGCCTGGTCCATAGAGGCATCCCTCCTCTTCTTCCAGCTGCTCATGTTGAGCCGCTAACATCTCCCGCTAACTTCAAGGACAAAGTCTCCCTTAATAGGTATGCTTGAGTAGTTATTGAAGTCCTAGGAACCTTGAAACGCATTTATAACCGCCATATTTAATTGAAAAACACTTTTGAATCGTCAAAATCTGAATTGAATCAGGTGTAACAGCAGTGTCACACTATGCCGCAAAGGGCTAATGTAAAAAAGCGAGGTAGTCATTGAAATAAGAGGGGCATAACTAAAGAAAATGAGCTACCAATTTTTAAAAAGCTAGCTGTTAATTAAAAGCAGCCAAGCTTTTAAAGATGACCTTCATTCATTATTAAGGGTGTGTGATAAATGAGCACCCGAAGCGACGATTGTACCGTCTTGTTTGCGAGTTTCGGTGCAATTGCGGGAGTTCTTCGGCTTCGCGAGGGATTCACGAAAAGACCGAGACTCCGTCGAACTTTGAGTCGGCAGTCAAGTTTTCGAAGCATAGATACACTGCCTGCTTCGTTTAAATGAATTTCCTCTTTTTGGGCGAATCGAAGCAAGGCACTAAGTTCGAGCTATTCGTGTTTCTCGCTTCGCACTAATGAGAACGTTGAGCAGTACAGAAAAAGTTCCCGCTGCCAAAAAAAAAAAAAACAATTTTTTTTCTCCCTTTCATTGCACAGCCCTCAGGGCTCTCATCCACTCGAATCAAAAGGGTCTGCGCCTGAAAAGTTCGAATGAAATACACGAGTATTCGCGAGTATCAAAATGTCCATTCTCGAATTTTATTTCCGCCTGTTGAATTTTATTCTTCCGCCGATTTATTCGCCACCCATGCTAATTAATTTCCGCCGGAGTTTCGAGACTCCAATTTTCATCTGACGGGCGGGAATATTTTTAATTTACGAGTCTTCAGTCGTTTTTGGCTACCACTCGCTGGCTCGTCGTATCTCGGACTCGCGGAGTGAAAAATTGCGCGGTACGGGAGAAAAATTCGTGTACATTCGCCAGTCGACCGGACGTCGCAATATCGCCCGGGGCGCTCCAGCCAGTGTAAGGGATGAAAAGAAAAACATTCGAGGGATGGCGAAATCGCGTCGACACCCGGTTAAATTTCTCATATATACCAAAGTCCCATCAAAAAAGTATATCGTGGCCAATAAAAAGTATCCGTCCACGTTGTAAAATATACGAACCGCCGTGACCAAAAAAAAAAAACATGTATATACATATTTATATAAAACGCGTTTTTCCATCCCCTAAGTCCGTTCCGCAAAATCATTCAATCTCCCCGCAGTTTTACATTTTTCCGTCATAAAATAAGATATTGGAAAAGTATTACGATCGCGGCTAGAACCGAAACTTCCAAAAAATTTCACGACGTATTTTCATTTCAATTTTTTCTCCTTCCCGAAGCGCCCATGGCATTCGATATTGCGAAACGTTTTTTTTTTGTTGGTAAAAATCAACCCCACCATGGCTCTCGACCCATTTATATGCAGCTCGAATATTTTTTTGCTCCAGATTACACGTAAAAAAGAGAATACGGTTTTTGTTTTATTTTTTCTTCATTTTTTTGCCAAGAGATCTAATTTTTTTTCGGGCACGAAAATTCGGGATAATACGTGAAAAAAATGAGAAGAGAGAGCGGTAGCCGCCCGAGCTTTTGAAGTTTTACCCTGACTGTGGGATAAAGCCCTGGAGCCGAGGCGGATTGAGAGGAGAACACACGTGTGTGCAGTCTTCTTGAATGCACTTTTCCTCATAGCAAACGAAGCGTGGGGAGTTTACGGGAAGGGGGGGGGGGCTACAGGAGCTCGATGGGGTCGATGGCTGTCCGTGCTGAGGATATGTATATAAACATACAAGAAATGTTCGTGATGCCTGGCGGGTGATGCGAGAGTACGTGGGATAAGAGAGGGGGGGGGGAGAGAGAGAGAGAGAAAGAGAGAGAGAGAGAGAGAGAGAGAGAGAGAGAGAGAGAGAGAGAGAGAGAGAGAGAGAGACTGCATGTACACGTATACTCTTTATTTTCTTTTGGGTGTAGCGTTTTATAAAGTGGGAGCTTCGAATCGTATCGCGGGATACGTTTCGCCGAGGTTGGCCCATTGCCCATTTCTCAATTGGCCACTGTTTGTGCGCGCCTCACGTGGCTGTTTCTTTTTTTTTTGGTTTTTTTTTGTTTCACTTGTTCTGCTTCGGCTCTGCTCTTCACCCCGCGAGCGAATCAACGGCAGGGACGGTTTCTTCATTTCAATCAATGGATGGAAATTTATTTTGGTGGTCGTACTTTTTTTGCTTTCATAGGATGCACATTTATTTTACAGGGTTTTTTTTCAAATAGATGCACGAAAATTTGATTGAATTTTGTGGGCTATTTGGTTTTATTTTGTGAATGGTAATTTCTTCGAATGAACTCTTTTGTTTCTTTTTGTTCGTTTTTTTCAATAGATGCTAATTTATTTTAAATTTTATAGTTCTTTGTTTCTTTCATTTCGTAGATGGTAATTTGATATATTTTCCGTTTTTTTTGTTTCTTTCGATAAACGGAAATTGATTTTGTTTTTTATATTTTTTTATGTGTCTTTCGACGGATGGAAATTGATTTTATTTTTCACGTGTTCGTTGTTGTTTTGTTTCGATGGATAATCAATCAGGATAAGTGAGGACAGTGAGGTAATCTTAAAATTGGTGGTTTCATTTCAGGACTATGCGCGCGAAGCAGGATCTTGATGACCTTCGGTCGGGGAATCTTCGACGAGGAGAGAAAAAAAAAAACAAAAAAGACGGAGGATCAAATGAAATCGTACACGCGACGAGTAATTTCGAGGAGCTATTCGTCACGCCTTTTTGGCGACGAGCCAGCCTTGTGTCATCCTCTTTTCATTACCGTTTTCTCATTTCTTATTTTATTTTATTATTTCTCCTTGGGATCTAGGAGAATGCCCGTTATCCTCGATACGCGAGGAGAACCGAGCGAGGGAGAATGGGAAGAGGAACCGACTCTGATTGTCGAATTCGATTAGGTGCCTTGGGAACGAGCGGAGCAAAAAAGGGGAAAAAGACACGGAGACGTATCAGATCAGACCAGAGTCGCTAGTGCCAACTCACCTAATTGAATAATTCTTTCATTGTTCTCTCGATACTCTTTTTGAACCCTTTTCCTCCTCATTTTCATGATCAACTTGACGAAATCTATTTTTTAAATAAGATTTTAATATTTTTGTCATTTTTTTAATCAATATTTCAACCATTTTTGACATTTCCATTTTTTTCATGATATTTTTATAATATTTCACGACATCTTCATAATTTTTGACCATTTTTTTCTTGCTTTTGCATAATATTACTATAAATTTTCACAATATTTTTCGGAATTCTTCAACATATTTTCCAAGTTCCGTAAAACAATTCCCGTAAAATATAACAACAATCGTAATCTCCATCGTCTTGTGCAACGAATAACGGGCAAAAAAAATATGCAAATAAAAATAAAGGCTCGTTTGATCGATTGGTACAAACCGAGTAAGTCGAATGTCGAGGGGGATCGCACGGTTTCCTTGTTTGGTTCTTCATTCCGTTCTGTTTCAAGGATGCACGGCTGTTCGTGAAAACGCGTGAGGTATTCGGGGAGCAACTTCTTTTTCATTTTAAACATTTTTTTTCATTACTCAATACAAGGATACGTGACTCGTGACGAAAAGCCTGGAGAAGAGAAGGGCGCGAGTCATGTTTGAGCGCATGCAGCAACGTTAGGGTCGCTGCATTGCGCTTGTTAGTTAACAATATATATAATAAATATATATATATATATATATATATATATATATATATATATATATATATAAGTTTGTGACACTTTTTTATATTATTATTTTGTACAATTAAAAAAAAAAGTGTTATTATTTATTTTTCGTTATGTACTATAAATTTTGTTAGTAGTTTAATTTTGATCAAAAACTGTTTTTCATACATTTTTGTTTTTATCACATTCATGTAGATATACCCATGTTTGCGTGTGTGGGGGTATGTATATATATTAACACAAACCTAGGTAACATGGACACACACACACGCACGCGCGCGCACACATACATATTGTGTATATACAGTCGAACCTCGATATAACGAAGATTTGCCCATTTCTTTCCGATAGACACCGGCGACCTTGATACAACGACATAATAATATACATTATGCTCTAATTGCTAATTGCTTGTAAAAATGGCTCTAATTTAAGCCTTTCTTTTTTTTTAATATCTTTATATTTGTAGTACAAATATATATTTTTTAAATAACATTTTAAAGTACATGATCTCGATATAACGAAACTTTAATATAAAGAAATTCCCTAGAGATTTTTTATATCAAGGTTCGACTGTATATATACCCAATAATAATAATTGTTATATATACATAATACGAGAAGCTTGTATATTTTTTCAGTTTCTTAAGGGGAGATATACACCTAGGAGCCGGAAAAGGTGTGAATTATTTCAAGGAAAACCATTTGAAATTCCAGATTGGGGTTTTAATTATCTAAAAGTATATACATTCAAAAATATGTTTAATTTTCTTTATTTAAAAATATTAAAAAGATACAAGGATATTGTATGATCCTTGGAGCGTCGTAAAAAAATCTGCGTATACGGTACCCACTGGCGTTTCTTTAAAAATCATTTGAAAAAAAAACCAAAAGATTATTAAATTAGGTACTATAATCTAGTATTTGTCATAGCCGATTTTGAAAATATCGATTTATGACAAAATGGCGGACGTTTGAATATAAATAGTGATTTTTGGGCCAAAAATTAGTTATCATTTTGCTTATAAAACAAAAACTAAGTAACGGAAAAAAAATCCTATGACAAGTACCAGATAATGGTGTATAGAATAACCACAAAAAACCTCAAGGCAATCGGTTCATTGGTTTTGGAGAAATTTTGGGTACCGATTGAAAAACGTGGTTTTGAGAAAAACGCGTTTGAAAATTTGGGAATGAATAAATCATGAAATTTGTCAACTTACGTGGAATCATCGATACCAGGCCCATAGTGTAGGTCTTCTACGGTCGACGGAATGTTCATAGCTTCTAAATCCTCGACCTCGACCATCTAGGTGTATATCTCTCCTTAAGATTAATATGTATTGTTACATAATTTATTTATAAATATGTGTGTATATGTGTGTATGTGTGTGTATATTAGGGTGATTTGTTTCAGGGCAACTTTTTTTTTTACCCATCGTGCCCGAACACCTTTAGTTGGTACCCAAAAACGAACTTTCGTGAAAGGGGGGTGTTGTCAAAAAATATTTAGAGGTCGCGAATCAAAATTGAATGTTTCCCATCTGATTAACATTGAAAAAATGTTTTTCTCATTATTAGTGTTACCATTCCGCGAATTTTGATATCGCGATATTTTCCAAGTGGGTTCTCATAGGAAATATGATACTCCACGATAAAGTTCATTGAGCCATGGCCGTAAATTCAACCGTTTCAGCGGCATCATTATTTCAAGTGAATATTCTGCAAAATATCTATTCAAACGGCTGTAACGCCTAAGCTATTAGATATATCGAAAAAAATTCAGATGAGAACTTTGTAGAGAAAGTAATTTTCTACAAAAAAGTCTCACAAGCCGAGCCCGAAAATTCAACTCTTTCTCAGCTATCGGTGGATGAAGTAAAATAAATAGATATTTTTTTAAACAAAAAAAATCTATTTATTTTACTTCATCCACCTATAGCTGGGAAAGAGTTGAATTTTCGGGCTCGGCTTATGAGACTTTTTTGTAGAAAATTACTTTCTCTACAAAGTTCTCATCTGAATTTTTTTCGATATATCTAATAGCTTAGACGTTACAGCCGTTTGAATAGATATTTTCATACAATATTCACTTGAAATAATGATACCACTGAAACGGTTGAATTTACGGACTTGGCTCAATGAACTTTATTGTAAAGTATCATATTTCCTATGAGAACCCACTTGGAAAATATCGCTATATCAAAATTCGCGGAATGGTAACACTAATAGTGAGAAAAACATTTTTTTCAATGTTAATCAGATGGGAAACCTTCAATTTTGATTCGCGACCTCTAAATATTTTTTGACAACACCCCCCTTTCACGAAACTTCGTTTTTGGGTACCGACGAAAGATTTTCAGGCACGATGGGTCAGAAAAAAAAAGTTACCCTGAAACGAATCACCCTAGTGTATATATGTGTATAAGTGTGTATGTGCGTGCGTGCGTGCATGCGTGCGTGCGTGCGTGCGTTCGTGCGTGCGTGCGTGCGTGCGTGTATATGTATATATATATTCTGCGTGATCTCAGTAACCGTGACCCACCTGTCCTCTCCGCGGATCTTCGAAGCAACCGAGGGCTCGGTGTTTTTCACGTTGACGGAAATGTCGCGACACCGCGCACACCGAATTTCTGTCTATAGAGTCCTCTTGCTTTTTGTTTTTTTTTTTCGTTTCGCGTTACGTTTGCACACACACAGAGTTTTGGAGACGGGCAATGATCAGGGGAGCGTGGACGAATAGCGGGGATGAGTGTAATAGAAATAAAAATAAAATAATCATGTCTGAAGTAATGGGACTCGTGTAGTAATGATACGCGAAACGGATTCCTGGCTGGGCGGACGTGTGAGCGCGCTTACCGTATCAAACACGATCTCGCGAGGGAGACGATGCGATTTCCGGTCCTTATTATCGGTTGCCCAAACGGGTAAAACCTAGGCAGACGGCTCTCTCTCTCTCTCTCTCTCTCTTTCTTTCTTTCTCTCTTGCCTCTTTGCAACCTCCGTTTCCGGGGACGAAGGTCGTGCCGATCACTGGGTACCAAAATTACCATTATTTCGGTAGCTTGATCCACGGGCCAAAAAAACCCGCTTGGTTGTCTCTCTCGTTCCGCCCTTTGGTGCCACTGTCTCTCTCGTATCCGTTTCACGTCATCCTCCGCGGTCCCGCCCCTTAAGGGTCGCCTCCAAGTGCCGTTTTTTCATGACCGTTGTGCCGATGAATTGAGAGGGAAAAAATGTTGTTCGTCTGCAGCAAGCTAAAGTGAATGAAAACAAAAAACGGGCAAAAAGGTTAATTGTTTTTTTTCCTCAAGTTGAGAAAAGGATGGTGCAAGATTTTTTCGTTGTTTTTGGGTCAATGTGCAACAGGCTGTGTGTACATGACGTTCGAATTATCGGTATAGTGTTGTTCCCAAATTCGCTCGATTGATTCGCATCTCTTGTTGATTGCGCCCATTCTTTCTTTCTCTTCCTCGTAAGAGCACGAATAAACGAATGTTCTCTCTCTCTCTCTCTCTCTCTCTCTCTCTCTCTCTCTCTCTCTCTCTCTCTCTTTTACACACTTTTTTATGTAACATGTTTACCGACGGAGTAATGCAATCAAAGATTACGATGATCGCGTTGGCGAGAGGCAGAAACAAGAATACAAATCGGCTATTGCATAAATAATTTATCTGCTCGTTCCACTATTTCGCATATGAACACAAACACATACATATATGCATAGATATAATTTTATTTATGACCCTAGACGTAACCTGGTTCATCGATCCTTTGAGTTCAATTCTCTTTCTCTCTCTCTCTCTCTCTCTCTCTCTCTCTCTCTCTCTCTCGCTCGCTCGCTTTCTCTCCACCTCTTTCTTTCACTTCCTCCACTCATTCCTGCCCCCATCCGGTCGAGGGGATCGTATATAGGTACACAGAGTGAACTCACTATAAAGCACAAGTTTTTCCGTCGCGTGCTTTCTGTTCTAATTTAGTGGGGCACACGACGACAGGAAAAGCAGGAAAACTCGGCTACCGTCTCGTGTTTCCCGCATACGAAGAGAGAGGAAGAAAGGGAGAGAGGAAGAGAGAGAGCGAGAGAGAGAGAGAGAGAGAGAGAGAGAGAGAGAGAGAGAGTGAGAGAGAAGTGGAGGGCGAGTGCGTCATCGTGCATGAAAATCTATCGCCAAAGTTTTGCAGCAGCTTGGATAGAACGGTCACCGCACTCTACTGAACTGTACACACCGGAAAAGAATCGGCGAAAAGCTTGCTTAAATATATATATATAAACATATACACGTATATACAGCGAATGGGAGGTACCGATCTACGATCGACTGACAATGCTCTCGAAGCTCTTTTCCTCCCTTAGGTTCCCGTTGGAGGAAGAAATCCAGATAATAGATCTTTCCTTGGGGCGGGCTGGTACACGATCACGACTGAAATAACGGCGAGGGGGAGTTTGCAGCTTTGGATGAAGCGGCGTAAGAGTTGTTTTCGCGATATGCAGTGGAAGATGTTTCATTTTGATATATATGGATATACACTCGGCAAGAAAATTAAAGGGGCAGATAAATTACAAACATTTTTCAGTGATTTTTGAAAGGTCGTAACTTGGTGAAAAATTGTCGTATCGGGAAGAAAAAAAAAGCATTTTGAAGCTTGAAATCTCTAGTTCAAAAGTCTCATGAAGACGTTTTTTTAGTATCACGTTCGGCGCTGTCATAAAAAAAGCCGGAGACAAACATTTTCGGATTTTAAAAAAAATCGTCGATACGGTTAAAGGAATGTTCTGGATAAATTAATGCTTGGAGTCTTTTTGCCTGATTCTTTAGCTCCACTTTGGTATTTTTTTGCTCTCTGTACGATTATTTGTCGCTGAGATAGCGCCGATTGAATGGAAAGTCAGCTTTTTTGTTTGATCGCCGATATCTCATGAACTAATGATCGTACAGCGAACGGAAGGTGGGTTTGGGAATAAATCGTCTATAAGTTCCTATCGGCATGTTAGAGCAATTTTTTTAAGCTCAATATTGATTTGAAAAAGTACAAAAAACGATTACTTCTGCCGTTTTGGAAAATCCACCACAACTTTGCAAATATTGCGAAAATGGCCAATGTTTCCAGGTTTTTCAGCTCAATACATGCTCAAAGACCCTGCAAATTTTTACATCGATCGGTTAAACCGTTTTTTTCCTGAATCGTCAAAGCTTTATTACAAATTAAAGGAGCACTTTTATTGCTCCTTAAACGTCAATCAATGATGGTTAAGATGAAAAATATGTCGTTATTCTTCTTACAATTTTGCATTAAGTACTTATCGAATCGCGAAAAAAAAACATTGGAAAAATTAGACCGTTTGTTATCAACAGAAGAAAATGTTGTTTTGAAAAAAACTGTTTTATTATGTGACAAAATTTGATGGTTTGAAAAAAAACTATTTATTATAAATGCTTGAGAGCTGTCGAAAAAGTGATTGAAACATCGTATAGATGCGTGTAAAAAGGTGTATGATGATTCGCTTGTGGGTATCAACTTAATTTAATGCCAGTAATTTTATCTCGATAAATTATGGCATGCAAACAAAAAATTCCATTGAACAGATGATGATTTCATAACATTTTACACACATTTTGGAATAAGCAGAATTCTTTTTTTTCCATTTGATGAATAGTTAATCATAAATGTTATGAAACATAACAGATTTTTTTACATTTGATGAATAGTTAATGAGAAATTGTAAGGAAAATGAAGGATTTTTTTTTTTCAAAATTTTGAAAATGTTTTTTTTCTAAATAATGTATTTTTTTTCCTCGAGATTTGATGAGTTGTTAATGTAAAATTGTAAGAAGAATAACGACCTTTTTAAAAATCTTAGTCATCATTAAGATTTCATCATATTTTTAAATAAAACTTTGACAAGAGATTTATGGGTCTACATTTATTTATAAATACAACAAGACAAAATATCATATAAATATTGTAGGTATTAACGAATATGGAATATCTTTACTTGAAAATACCTTAATTATTTGTATTATTATTTTACATATTTATAAATACAAGAATACAAGAGCATCAACATAACTATATGGAAGAATGAAAATAACATCTTTATGTGCATTCATTTACGGAATAAATGTATATGTACGGTATAAACGTATATAGTGTCGTTGTTTTCTTATACATCAATACATGCGTATAAGATAAAGTAAACGTTAATTTTTCATAATGCGTTAAAACTTTTTAAATCCGACGGAAAAAAATAATCGTACCACCAAACATCACACTCAGTCCGTCAAAAGTCCGCCAGGTGGCGTCAGGCCAATAGTTTCCCGCGATCGAATCACACACTCCTGCAATCTATTTTCTCGGCTCCTCTCACGCCATCAATCTTATTTCCAAACTTGAGCACGAAATAGGGATATAAATGCAGCGACGAGATACGCGTGTGTGCATAATTACACGCGGGATCGGAGCTCGCAACGAACTCGCGGGTTTATAACCGCGATGAGGCATCGATATTGTAATAGCCATTGCGCAATGTGCGACGAGAGTACGCCGGAGGCCACGCGCGAAGCGGTGAAGTTCGAGCGAACGCGCTGCCGAGAGAGGCTCGAATCTTCGGCGGCTCGAAACGCCCGAGAATGCCGCAATAATTATCCCACATAGAGACCGAAGAGGTCATGCCGATACTCTGATGGGTGACCGCACACCTCGCCACTCAGCTTTACCGGCTTCAACGCGATCTCGAACCGCAAATTTTCTCGTATATCGTAATATATCGTATATATATTGTTATATATAAATATTTCGAAAAAAATCCAAACATATTATTCAAAAAAGGAGGTAAAAAATAATTCAACTTTTTAAAAATCATACAACTTTATTTAAAGAATAAGTTCAAAAAATGTAATAAAAAACATAGTTAAACAACAATTAGGAAAAAAACAGGATCGTCGAAACTTTTGAAAGCTGAAACGCATAATTATGCGAGCTCTTCTCAAGTTAAGGGAACTTCGCACTTTGGATGTTAAAAAAGGCTATTTTCGTGAATTTTTTGATAGGCTTATATTATAGATATTGAACAAAAAGTTGTTACACGTAAGAAATACACTTTCGAAAGACAAAAAAATGTTTAAATTTATTTATGTAACCCAAACTAACTTTAAACGCGTTTTTCTCGAAACAACGTTTTCCGACAGCTTGTTGATAGTCTTCGAAACTACTGAACCGATCTTTGGGAAGTTTTAACCACATATTCTTTACAACTATAGCTATAGCGCATATCACGGATTTTTTCAAATTTTGATATTTTTTTTGCCAAAAAACGGTGAAAAAACACGTTTTTTTTCGAAAAACTCATTTTGTTATTTGTGCATATATCAAAAATCGTATGATATGCGCTATAGCCATTAACATACTGAATCCAAAACCGTTTGATTTTTTGTTTCGGATGATCCATCTCCGAGATTTCATCAACAGCGCAGACCTACAATTTTTTTAGGACATTTTTTTAACTACCATTTTCGTCTATAAATAGTGGCTTCGATAATTTTTTAAAAATGTTTTTCGAAAGTGTATTTATTAAGTGTAACAACTTTTATATCAATATCCAAAATATAAACCTATAAAAAAAAACATGAAAATAGCCTTTTTTGCGTCTAAAGTGAGAAGACCCCTTAAACTTTCTTCGACCGAAATCCCAAGGGATCGAACCGAGTTTGCCTATCCAAACTTATTTCCAAAGGGGATTTGGATATCGATTATTCTCGGGCTAATCTGTGTCAAGCTACGTGCCACCATGAACAGAACCAATGTATGGATTATATATATATATATATATATATATATATATATATATATATATATATTCTCGTTCTCCAGCGTTTTTTATCGCGGGATCCGGAGGAGCGTACACAAGAACCTCAGCTGAGAGGCTCGAGGAGCCACGACATGCTCGTCGTAGCATCGATGACCTCTCTGGTGAACGGTCGTCGTTTGTTGAAGAGGAATGGCGATGGCGACGGGGGGGAGGGGAGCTTGAGACGTCCTAGGATTTAATGTCTCGCACATACAGTCTCGCCTCTGGCTTAGGAAGCTTATAAACATATACATATATATGGGCCAGAGGCATATCAGAGATGAAAGTGAAGGCGCAATTGAACGAGACGGGCTGTTCGAGGGGGAAAATCGAGGATAAGCGATTTACCGGTGGAGAAGATATTCTCTGCCCCGGGAAGCTCCTTTGGCCCCGATGACGATCTTTAAACCACGAGAGTTTATATTTCCTCGGGGTTCGAACGATTTGGCAGCCACGAATGTAAAGTAAAAAGAAAATGATTTTTTTCTGGGCCATAGTGAAAAGGTACAATGTAAAAAGAATCCCGCAAAAAGTGAGCCCATAGATGAAGTTTAAAACATGGCATGAGGCTTTACTAAATATTGTCCTGATTTGGAAGAAAACATACATGTCGATTAAGCAGATAAATAGTTGGAAATTCTTTGAAAATAATGTGTAATAATTTAATATAGATAACCAAAGCGAAAAATGAGCCCTGTGGTTTAATTTCAAAAGATTACACGACCTATTTTGAAAGATTTCCCTAGTTTGAAAAATATATATATCGTTCTTTTAGTCACTTTAATACATGGGTAAATCTCCCGAAATTATCATTTTGCATGTAATCTGATTTTTTAAATAAATGCTATGTGATTACTTTATAAGTTTTTTAAAAATAAAACAGTTGGAAATATTCCGAAATCCTTCTACAGCACAGATTTGGCAGAAAAATCACAATTGTCCTTTTTTCTGTTTTTCGACTATGAAATTAATTCCTCTGAAGTGTGACCATCCAAACTTCATATACACTAGCAAGCTGAAGAGGTACTAAAAATGCAAAATATGAGGAAAAAAACATTCCTTGAAACCATTGGACATTTATTTATTTCCCGAAAAAATAAAATAAAAAATGAGCACAGGTATCTCACAATAAATAACGAAATTTTGCAACTGTTTTTCTCAATCATTTCTCTAGAGAGCTGTAAATCAGTTCATATACTGTGTGACAACTGGCGCTAGCTGATCATGCTTGCCAAAGCAGTGCCTTCCACATCTACTTTTCCGAAGAGACCGATTCTGTCGTATCATTTTTGTAGATTACGCTTTTTCCTGCAGACCTTGTGTGTTACGAGGTGGTGTCACAGGCGAGGGTGTCATCCCTCTGGGCATTCTTAAGGTAGTTCTGTAGTTTTGGTAAAATCTTAGGAATTGACAGAAATCCTGCTATGAAAGTATGATGTAGATATGACCTTCATGGACTGGTGCCCAAAAATTCAATTCGTTGCACCGTCTAGTTCATGAGATAATTGCAATTGAATATGGGTATTTTTATACGCGATCCCTATACCTAACACGTAAACCGATAGGAGTTTGCTGGCATTTCTCGATATAGGTTCTAAACGGATCTTAGGATTTCAAAATCAAAACACACGTGTACGCAGTACTATTGTTGGATTGATTTTTTTTAAATGACAAACTTTGACCGTTGAGTTTCGGAGATATCGACTTATGAAGAGTGGTAATTTTATTCCACACCGAACTCGGGCCCAACCATCTGTAACGGAATGGCAACAGTGTACGCTGAAGCCAGCTGATCCGCGCGTGGTCGGGGAACTCGAAGCGTGATTTTTTTCCCCGAGTTCTAGTAATTCTGAGACGGATGTGAAAGAAATTTATTCTGCAAACAAATTTAATTTGTTCAATTTATGCATGTATTTATGCATGTATTTGTCTTTGTTACAGCGAATACAATTTAAACTGTCGGCAAGATGTTGTAAATCGACGATCCGACGTACTTCGACAGCGAATTTTTGTTGCTGATCGTTGAGGTTATGGTTATTCTCATCGCGTTTAGCCTTTGCTTGCCACATGGCTGCCACAGCTTTCAGTCTTTTAGCAAGCGCCTTTTTTCTTGTAAACTTTCCTTTGTATCGCATTTGGGTTGACATTTTCACGCTTCTTTTATTTATATAAAATATTTCGCGAAAGACGGATCGTAGGAAGCTCAACGCTATGACTGCAGGAAAATCGCCCTGTTGCCACGATTACAGCGCCGCTCTCTATACGAGTATGAGGCCTATCTATGCATGAGGTGCGAATGTGTGGGACATATAGAGGGTACAAGCTCTGTCGAAAATTTACAACCAACAGCATCGTATAGGCATTGGATGGTACTATACGCTTCGACCGAAACTTTTGGCTCATACGTGTACCTACAGAACTACCTGAACGGTATCATTTTTCAATAAAATTAGTCATTCTGTTCCTGTCGAGTGGAACTTTTGGACATCTACTCACTGCCAGATTTTGAGGTTAGAAAAATGCAGCATGCGGCGCTTTGCATAAAAACCCGTTTGAATCGTCATTCCTCTGGCATCATTCATCTGGCTTCCGCCCGACATGTGGGATCTAGAGGCATGATAGATGCGCCAGAGGAATGGCACCATCTTGGTTACGAATGTGTGAATATGAATGAGGTTTCATAAAAATGATTTTCTTCGATTATTGCCATGGGGCTATCGAAAGACGAAAGGCTCCGTCGACAAAGAGAAGCTGAAAAACGGAGATACGAAAGACTTAAGAGGCACCACTAGTGTTACATTTTCAAAAAATCGATCTTTTTGCCATTTTTCGATAGTCTATACCTTTAAGTATAGCTTACTATACCTTACACTTTTATCGATTTATAACAATGAAACCAATATTTTTTATCTTTCAACGTGATTTTTCTTAAAACGACATTTTTCAAATTTGCTGCAGTTCTAACTCAAATACAAATCATTCTATCGACCTGAATCTTGTCTTAGCGTATTCAGTATTTGTTTCTTCATACAATGATTTTCCAGTTTTTCGATTGAATAAAAAATTTCAATTCGCCATGCAAAAAACCGTCAGATTTTTAAGCGTAATTTGGAACTTTTTTTCTTAAAAACTCGGCCATTCTGTTGGATTTTAATTTATTTTCAAAATCCTGCGTCATTGTACAGGCGTACATTGTATACCTTCTAGTTTAACGATCTTTTTTTATTTTTGATTTCGGGCACTTTAAAGGCCGCAATCACTGCAGCAGTAGAACTTTTTTTTGTTGTAGCCTCGGGTGACGGCGCACAAGCCGCTAAAAATTGAATATTTTCATACAAAAAATTACTGTTATACATCATTTATAGGCAAAAATATATCCTCAAAATATCAAAACATTCGATGCAATCCTTTTCTTTCAATAAATTCCCGAAAATCACCGTTTGTTGGGCAGTGTAGGAAAAGAGAAGTTGCAACAAAAGAGAAAAAAGTTATAAAGAAAAGAAGATATTTATAAAGCAATAAAAACTTGATAGGAAAAGGTTTGCATCATTCTTCTGGCCCTACTATTTCTTTCGATCTTGATAAATCGTTCGAAGCTGAAAAACCAGTGTGATCCATAGGGAATTATATCAACAGCGTACCAAGGATCCAAGCTAGGAGGGGGAGCTCATATTAGTTTCGCGACTGCCCCTGGCTGGGTACGCCCTTGGCTAATATCATATCGACTAGAACTAAAGTCAATTGCAATTTTTTAATGCGAAAATTAAATATTTATGTTTATAAATTTGGTTGTCCTGAAAGTGATAATTTTGGGAGAATCACCCACATAGAAAAAAGTATGTCGACTTTTAAAATCACTTTAATAAACATGAAAAACAAAGTATATTGATTTTTTTTTATTACTCGAATACATACAGAAAAATAATACGGTGTCTATAATTTTTCAAATATTTTTTTATAATTAAATAGAGGTGAAACATATATTTTCAGCAATTTTTAAAATTATGACATAATTTAATGCAAATTACAAAAATACGTAAAAAGTGAGACCTGTAGGTGAGTTTTGGTAATTCGAAAAAAAATATATCATCCCTTTTTTTCTATCTTTAATACATGTAAAAAAATATACCAACGCGATTGGGCATAGAAAAAAAGTAAGTAATTATATTCGACGAACAGATACATGGAGTCAACATTATTTTTTTTATTCTCAAATTATTATTAACGCAGTAGTCTGGTCTAGAGCGAGATTTTTAACGTCATTGTCTGGTTGGAATAACTTCTAAACCGTTGAAGTTGTCTTGATGAAATTTTGCAAATGTATTTATTGTTCCTTTGAGAATGTATCTACATTTAAAAAAAAATTATTTTAAATATTTTCATGTAGTTTTTTATTTCTTTACAACATGGTCCGCCGAAAACCGCCTCAATCGGCGCCCACTCTGGGTGATGTTGTATGCATTTGGAAAAAAAACATATATATTCTCAATCTGTATGAGTATTCTGAGCACTGGTAGCAGAATTAGTAATTAAAAAAATTTTGTTAGAAAATGGCGGCCTGTTAAACTTTGATTAACGATATTTCATACATTTTCGGGTATTCGACGAGTTATAAAATGCGGGCAAAATTATTGTTCGGCTCAATTCTGCTACCAGTCCTCAGAAAGAGGCTACCGAAGGTATGGGCAAAATTTTAGCTTGAAAAACATAGTTCTGAGATAAACGCGTTCAAAGTTTTGATACCGTTAGATGAGGTTTGCGCGCGGCTTGCTTATAATTTCTATTACTCTGCTAATTTTTAAAATATTAATAAACGGTTTTCACGCGCGTATTAATAAAGGTCTAAGGAATAATAAAATGAAGAAAAAAAATCGATTTTGTCAAATTTCTAAACCAGACTACTGCCTTAAACAAATAAATAACACAAAGTAGCTGTCTGTAGTCAGGCCAAAATTCTCTCAGTCAGTGGAGGAGGATCAATCGATCGTGAGGAATCGTGAGAGCTTGCCGGAGTTTATTGTCAGTCCTTACGAACCGGAAAGTTGTACGAGTCTGCTCGCACGGCGCCTCGTATTACATCTCAATGCTGGTAAATCCGCGTGTGCGTCATTTGTTTGGCGCACCACCCTCGGATAAGTATCCGGGACACCGCAAATCGTCCCCGTCGCACGCGGCTGTAGATCAAGGATTCTTATGTGAGCTTATCTCCCTTGAGATAGACCGCGCCAAGGCTCTCTCGTATTTTCTCCCTTTTGGAATAAAGTGAGTAGTAAATATATATATAAGGTATTCCACGTGAATCCGCTGGACTTTTTCCATGACCCCCGCCAATTCGATTTATTTTTTTTTATCTGATTCCATTGACACTAAAAGACAACCTGAGTTTTTTTACATTTTTCGAAACAACCCTTAGTCAGAAAAATTTGTTTTCTCCGAAAAAACCGCCCCGTTTTAAAAATCTGAAGGAATTCCCAAAAATGCGTGATGATATGTAAAAAATTCAAGCCATCACCCGCAGTGCAAGTATGGTTTTTTCTGTGCTTTCTGAGCGATTAACGTTAACAAAACCGAAAATTCTAGAACCGCTTAATTCGGGCGAATACTTAAATATTTTGATACCCACAATGAATTTTCCGGATTTTTCTAAACGTTAATCGCTCAGAAAGCACAGAAAAAATCATACTTCCACTGCGGGTGATGGCTTGAATATTTTCACATACAATCACGCATTTTTGGGAATTTTTTCAGATTATTAAATCGGGGCGTTTTTTTCGGAGGAACATTTTTTTTGACTAAGGGTTGTTTCGAAAAATGTTTAAAAAAATTAGGGTGTCTTTTAGATCCAATGCAATCAGATTAAAAAAAATGGAATTAGCGGGGGTCACGGAAAAAGTCCACCGGTTTCACGTGGAATACCTCATATATATATATATATATATATATATATATATATATTCTCATGAAATATTACATAAAAAAGAGATTGATAACAAGAGATCGATCGAGATTAGGTGCACTTGATATATCGATGGAGACGAGTTTTTTTACACCAAGATTTATTTATTAATAATTCTTACAATTATCGAAAAAAAAACATTAAAAAGTAATCGAAAAGGCAAACCCAAACAAATCCATATATATATATATATATATATATATATATATATATATATATATATATCATCATAAATTATTGCACAAAAAGCAAGAATTAACGAAGTATCTATCAAGGCGACTCGCACTAAAAATATTTGTAAAGATTCTTTTCTACCACGTAACAATTTTTGCAATTCTTTAAAGAGAAAGGAAAAAATATAAATAAAGGCAAACTCAAACACATCCATGTATATGTCATGGTGAAATATTCCATGGAAAGGAAGAATTGTTAACCAATTATCTATCAAGATGATTTGCACTCAAAATATTCGTGAATACGACCATTATTTTTTCTATTAAGATTTATTTATCAAAGATTTTTGCAATTATCTAAAAAAAAGAACAAAATATAGAACAAAAAGGCGAACTCGAAAAAATCGACATATATATACATCGCGGTGAAATATTGCATAAAAAGCGAAACTTAACGAATTATCTACCAAGATTATTTGCGCTTATATATATTCATGAAAACGAACATTTTTTTTTCTACTAAGATTTATTTATCCTCAATTTGTTGCAACTCTCTAAAAAGACGGAAAAAAAACAGAAAGGAGAAAGCAAACCCAAACAAATACATAAATATTCATGTGAGTTGGTTAGGTTTGCCTTATGTTTTAATTTTCTTTTTTACGAGAGAATTGCAAAAATGATTGATAAGCAATTGTTAACAGCAACAATTCTCTCTCTCTCTCTCTCTCTCTGAAGAGAGAGAGAGATCTCTATATTTATAGCGATGGTGGTGAAATATTGTATAAAAAACGACAATTTGAAAAAGATCGTTCGAGTTGAAATGCGCCAAAAATATTGATGAAAGCCGCCCGCTTTTTTCCTTCCTACCAAGATTTATCAACAATTTGTACGATTTACTAAAACGAAAGAAGAAAGAACTCAAAGCCTCCTCCATGAGAAAGCAAGGAAAACGAAGAGAATTTCGAACTTTTTTGCTGGCAAAACGGATGTGATTTCGGTGTGAGTGAAAAATGCGATAATGATTAGGTCGTCTCAACCGTGTCATCAGCTTTGTTTTCACAAAAGGACAAAAAAAAACAAGCAAAAAGTCTTCCTCCCGAGATATCTATGGCTGTGCGTGCGGATAGAGCCACTTAAGTAGAAAAAGTTGGGTTGCGTAGGTCAGATATATCGCTCGAGGCGAGAATCGTTCGCTCCTCTCCTTGGCACGTGAGAGCTCTGCCTTCGAGTGTCCCGCCTGACCTCACACGTCTCTTCTTTCTTCTCGTAAGAGGTCCCTAATGTGCGCGTAACTCGCGTGCTCCTTTTTTTTCCTTCTCCCTTTTCTAGCCCCCGCCTCCTCCCGCCTTTTGATTTTCACTATCCGTCGCACTCGCGTGAAAACGACGTAATACGATATCTTTGTAAGAATCTCAGAGTGCTGTGTGACGTCTTGTTTTTTTATCTTATTCTTGTTTTTGCGATCTCTTTCTTTTCGATAGCTTACGATGAAACTCGATGAAATTTCGCTAAAGTGTTCTGTTCGTCATTAGGAACTGACGAAAAAAGAAATCGAAAATAATGAACACTTCGGAGTTCCCAATAGCTGTGAATGGCAACTCGTAGGGATATTGGGCTAGTCCAGCCCAATAACAATTATACCGATTTGGTTTGTTAATTTTAATAACTATGCAACAAATTTCTCGTGAATTGTGTTGAATTAGACTAATGAGAATACTTTTGGTGACTATGGACATTGGTGCTATTATATATATAGCTTTATATACAAGGTGTCCTGCCACGAATGGACAATCCTGCAATTGTCGATAGGTAAGATCATGCCCTACGACATGCTGGGATTTCAGTTTAGTAAAAGTCTCACCGTTTTCGAGATAAAAATAATCTGCTTTTGGTTTTTTGCATGCCATTTCTAGAAATAATAACTTATTTTGAACCGGTTAAAAAAACTTTTGGTTATTTGTTTAACTAGAAAAATCTTCTTTTTAACCTCAAATGTTGAGGAAACTGTATGATAAGAGACCTCATGCAGAATTTTCATACAAAATAATTCGAACATCTGACTTTGATAGCCTGCGGTGTAAAAAAATGTACTACGCATATCGTGCTAATTATTTCGAAAAATTGCTTAGTTATTGTCCACCCAAACGAAAAATTAAATGCATATAATTTTTTTCCAGAAATAACAAAGCCAAAAATCTTGAAAACCCTGGGTCTTTTACTAAAGTGAAAGAGACCCACTCCATTTCATTTGAGGTGCTCCACAAGATGGTTGAAACAAAAAGTACCATTCCATTTTAAAAACGTGGAGGTGACCTTCACTGAGCGTAAGCGCTTCGACGGAAATAAAAAAAAATTGGTCGCATTTTATGGCCCCCTTCACACCGTACAACTTTTGTCTGAAACATTTTTCTGTGACGTCGATAATTACCGAGTTATTTCGGGTGGCAGAGATAAGAGGGACACCGTGTATATATATATATATATATATATATACACACACACACACACATACAGGGTGTCCTGTTATGAATGGATAATCTTGCAACTGTCGATAGGTCAGATCATGTCATACTATAGTATGACTGTCATGACTGTCATGACTGTATGACCGTCATACTATAGTCAGGTCATGTCATACTATAGTATGACATGATCTGGCCTATCGTCAGTTGCAAGATTCTCCATTCATAACAGAACACCCTGTGTGTATAGATATATACAAGGTGTCCCTCTTATCTCTGCCACCCGAAATAACTCGGTAATTATCGACGTCACAAAAAATGTTTCAGACAAAAATCGTACGGGGTGAAGGGGGCCATCAAATGCGACCATTTTTTTTTATTCCGGCGGAGGCACTGACGCACAGTGAAGGTCACCTCCACTTTTTAAAATGGAATGGTACATTTTTTTTCAACCATCTCAATGGCCGTCTATACCGGTGTGGGTTTTCCACAGACTCCCCGTACCCTCGGCAAATGCGGTATTGTGTAGCTTGACATGGCTGTGGACGGGACGTTAGTGATCGAAATGGGCTCAATCAGGAAGGGTAATACGTAAAAGCCCGTAAGGGTATACTTATACGTTGGAGCTCAGGAATGAATTGGCACTCGTAGTAGTCTAACTTCCAACTGTTTCAAAAAACTTTTGACAGGAAATCACACACACAAAAGAGAAAACAAGCCTATGGTACAGGGACATTCGAAAAAATACTTTGTTTCTCGCACAGTACAAAAGATGGTAGAACGTATTGGGATGTTGAATACCTTCTCGCTGCTTTTTCCTGAAAATTAATGCTTTATTTAAAAAAATCATTTCTCATTCTTTCGAACGTTTTAAAACTGTTGGGTGATCAACTCCTGATGATTCTGCAAGTTCAGCTAACGTCTGACATGAGTCTTCGTGAAGTAATGTCTCCAATTCAACACACCAAAATCATTATTTTTGAAGCGTCTAAACCAATCTGCATGTTGTTCGCATAAAAAAAGTTGTTTACACTTCGGTGAAATGACATACACTGAATTTCAAGCTTGCTTATGGTACTTCTTTATAGATGCGTTACCATCTTAGACTACACGCACGCAGTTCTCGTAACGCTATCCATTGGAAAACAGCGTTACAGATAGGTACCTAGATTTGCGTTTTAGACATCACTTTTTGGGCCACCCTGTATACATATATCTATGAAATTACATACAATACATATATGATATAAACAGCGGAGACTGAGCGTTACAAGAGGTTCGTCCCTTATCGGCCCATCTAATACACTCGTGTCTGCTTTAATGCGACAGGAGCAGATGGGAAAAGGTAGGAGGGGGGGGGAGAGAGAGAGAGAGAGAGAGAGAGAGAGAGAGAGAGAGAGAGAGAGAGAGAGAGAGAGAGAGAGAGAGAGAGAGAGAGAGAGAGAGAGAGAGAGAGAGAGAGAGAGAGAGAGAGAGAGAGAGACAGAGACAGAGACAGAGACAGAGACAGAGACAGAGACAGAGACAGAGACAGAGACAGAGACAGAAACAGAGACAGAGACAGAGACAGAGACAGAGACAGAGACAGAGACAGAGACAGAGACAGAGACAGAGACAGAGACAGAGACAGAGACAGAAACAGAGACAGAGACAGAGACAGAGACAGAGACAGAGACAGAGACAGAGACAGAGACAGAGACAGAGACAGAGACAGAGACAGAGACAGAGACAGAGACAGAGACAGAGACAGAGACAGAGACAGAGACAGAGACAGAGACAGAGACAGAGACAGAGACAGAGACAGAGACAGAGACAGAGACAGAGGCAGAGACAGAGACAGAGACAGAGACAGAGACAGAGACAGAGACAGAGAGAGAGAGAGAGAGAGAGAGAGAGAGAGAGAGACGAGTATACAGTTAAAGAATAGTGAGGCTACATCGGTCGAGTAACAACGTGAGTTGTGCCGGCAGGCAGATGAGAGGGGGAGATAGTTTAGAAGTTTAGAGTGACTGTATACGTGAAGACGCGACCCGCAAGAATTAGAAAGAGAGAGAGAGAGAGAGAGAGAGCGGCAGAGAGGGAGAGGGAGTGAAAGAGAGCGAGCAGCGCAACGGGCGGAGGATGAGAGCGGATTGCCGAGCTCTTCACCGGTGGACCGGCGCGTTATACCGCACCGCGCGCGGTTCACTATACATCTCTCACGAGGCGCCGGGACACCCGGCGAGTGAGAGGGTTGGAGAGGGTTGCTCGCGCGTGGGAGCGAGCGAGCGATAGAAACTTGCGAGTGATAGAGCAAGAGAGAGAAACAGAGTCAGAGAGCGAGAGGAGAGCAAGAGAGAGAGAGAGAGAGCGAGAAAGAGTGAGAGGTGGGAGTGAGAGAAAGGGGATAAACGTAGTGGTGGCAATACGGCCGAGCTGGTGAACGCGGCATGAGGTTTCCACGCCGTGGCGACGACTCGTCAGTATCGTGCCGCGTCTCCTCCACAACGTGTCCTCCTCGAGGATCTCGTTCCTCGTACGTCTCGTCGTCGAGAAATATATAATATATACATATAACAACAAAAAACTATCACATTTAAGAATTTTCAAACCTCCAGTTTTTCTTTGCATTTCCATTGTTTTTTTTCGCGTTCTCGAGCCGCCCGATTTTAACCGCGTGTGTTCCGGGCGCGCTTCGATAGTAACGAAAAAAAAGGAGAAACATCGTTGCGGTGCACACGTGCTAATTGATATATCGGGAGAGAGGAGACAAAAAGAAAGGATTCCTTGATTCTTGAGAGAGTCCTGCGAGCAGCTTCGTTCACGCGGTAAGTCCGAGAACATTTGCGTTTTGCTTTGTTTATTGAATATTATCGTGCTCGTCTCTATCATTTTCTATTGCGCTTGAACATCATGAAGGATCTTACAATTAAATGCATTTATGGAACTCTCCTTTCGGTCTGGTATAAATATTTGTGCCAATTTCATCGACCGAGGTCGTCGAGACATTTCTTCCTTACGATTGTTCATATAGCTATCAAATATATATATATATATATGTATACATATATATATTTTTTTATCAGTCGAGCATGTGAGCACGTTCAGAGGAAAACTTGATCAAACTCATTGAGCACGTACTTGACTTTTCTAACTCGCAATTTTTCTCGTTTACCCGCTGCACATGTTACAGTCGACGTGAATCCACGTTTATTTTTCGATTCACGCTGTCGTGGGGCTCGTAAAACAACACTAAAGAAAAAAATATATATATTATCAACGTTACGAGGGAAGAGATAAAAAGTTCTGTAGCGCCAAACTTCATTTAAGCGACAACTATATATGTATAATTTTTTTTATTATATAGAGAACTTTTTAAAAATTGATTTGCAGATTTTTTTTATCTCGTCACTCGAAGTGTTGAAAACAATTATTTTTTCTCTATATATATAAATATATATGCTAGGGTTGAACAATAGTCGAGGGTACGTTGCACGCGACAGATTCGATCTAATCGACACTATTACCCTTTCTTCTCTTCCGTCCCCGTTCGATTAACCAAACAACGCCCGTAAACGACAACGAGTCCGTTTCGCGTTACCGATATAAAAAAAAAAAGAGAAAAAGTTCTCTGCCCTTCGAATTCTCGTTATTCGAGAGTTATTTGAGAGTAATTATACGTACGAACACTTTTTTTCTGCCAGTAGGTTTTGGAGCTTCGCGGTCTCTTTGTTTATTTGTACTGGGTGTTTTGAGCTTTTTTTGGCACCGGATCGACCGCCGATTTTGTTTTCATTGAGTTAAAAAATGCTCTTCCTTTGGGGCAGGTTTTTCCTTTTTTTGGGAATACGGTGGATGCTGCTACGAAAGGGAGACGCGAGAGTGTCTGCCCATAGGCAGGGCTTGACTACTGCGGAAGCCTCACTCGCCGGTACATGTTTAATGGATCGCAGGGGTCGAGTTTTTTTTTAATGGACTTTAGAAATTGGGATGAATGAGTGAAAGAATATTATACATTAGATACGTTTTATTGCGTGAAAGTTTATGGGTTTTTTTTCTGAATGTACGGGAATTTTCATACTGAAAATGTCGCGATGGAATTATCGCCTAGCAATTGTTGTGCAGGAATTGTCCTTGAGAAACGATGGTATAGGAATTGTCACGCAGGAATTGTTACACAGGCATTGCTCGTCAGGAATTGCCATGGCAAGAACGGTTCCAGGAATTGTCCTTCAGAAATATTTTTTCAGGAATTGACGTGCAGGAATTTATGACTGGAACCATTTCGGGAGTTGTCTTTCAGAAATTGTCATAAGAGAATTGTCGCGTAGGAACCGCTTTTAAGGAATTGTCGTCCAGTAATTGTCATGTCAGGAACAGTTTAAGAAATTGTCTCTCGGAAATAGCCTTTCAGAAATTGTCGTGCCGTAATCGTTTTTCCGTCATTGTCGTACCGGAATTGTCATGCAGGCATTGTTGTCCAGAAATCGACCTGCTGGAACGATTTCAGTAATTGGGGTCTGGGAATTGCCCTGCTGGAACGATATCAAGAATCCACATCGAGGAATTGCTGGAACTATTTCAAGAATTGTCGGCTAGGAATTGACCAGCTGGAACGATTCCAGGAATTGACCTGCTGAAACGATTCCAGGAATTGACCTGCTGAAACGATTTCGCGTTTGTCAACCAGAATCTGACCTGCTGGAATGACTTGAAGGCCTTAGGCCACAGTTAAGGGTATAAAATCATGTGTGGATTTAACAATTTTGTTTCGTATGAAAAAGTGATTCACTCATAAAATTAATTACACATCTATTTAGTATAAATATCAAGCTGTTGGAATTTTTTGTTTTTTTTTTCCATGTACGAAATGGCCGACTACTCGAAACTTCTCGAAACAGCTTTTTGCCAATTGGCGTGACAAATAACTTCAACAATTTTCACTCGATTTACTCCAAATTTAAAAGTTATGTTCCTAACTGCATTTCGCAGAGAAGTACGTACGGAATTTCTGATTAATCGAAAACTTTTCATTTTATGAGCAGTTTATGAGCAGTTATAACGAAATTTTTCACTGAAAATTCATTTCTTAAGTTCAAATACCTACAACTTTTGAATAAAACAATATTTTTTAAATTCCGTATGTACTTCTCTAGGTATTCTAATGTAGATTGACGAGAATTTTTGGTTTTCGTTCTAGGTAAAAAATTGTGGATGCTAAACGTCACGTCGCGAAGCGCCTAAAAAAAAGATAACAAAAGAAAGTATTAGTAGTCGGCCATTTTGTACATCGAAAAAAAAATATGTATATTTTCTAACAGCTTGATATTCTCACTAAATAGATGTGTAATTAATTTGATGAGTGAATCACTTTTTCATACGAAAACAAATTGTTAAGGGGCCAGTCCACTTTGTAGCCACGATAAAAGGCTATTTTTGCGATTTTTTTTGAGGATTTTATAAAAGATATGAATATAAAAGTTGTTGGGCTTGATAAATAAAGCCTTGAAATACATTGAAAAAAATTTCATTCACTTTTATTCATTTTTAAGTACAAAAACTATAGTTTAACGTAACGCCTCAAAAATAGGTGGGCTAGGTAGCTCCATCACAACTCGGCAACGGCTTGTCTGAAACAAAAAAAATCAAAGTCCATTAGATTCAGTATGACACCAGCTACAAAATGACCCTCGGATATAAAGTTTTATAAAAAAATGGCAGATGAAAAACGAGGAAAGTAAAAAAAAGCGTTTTTTTCGCAGTTTTTCGCAAAAAAAAAGTAAGAATCAAAATTTTGAAACCATCGAGGGTCATCTTGTTGCGAATCATGTTCACAATATGTGGTTCAAATTTTAAGAGAATCGGTTCATTAGTTTTGGAGATACGATGGAGCAAGATTTTGAAAACGTTTCGAGAAAAACGCGTTTGAAGTTCATACTATGAAAAACTCTTACCTAAACTCAATCGGCAGTTCCTGCACCGTACAAAATCCCTTCTGATTGCTCATCATCGTTGATTTCTTCAAGTCTTGCTTGCTTTCGATTTTTTGAAATTTTCAAAGTGGTCTGGCCCCTTTAATTCGCACATGATTTTATACCCGTCACCTTATGGCCTTAAGAATTATCATCCAGGCATGACCTGCAGGAGCGATTTCAGGAATTGTCTTCCAGCAACTATGATCCTGGAATTGCCATGTAGGGACAATTTTTGAAATCACCCCCCCCCCCCCGCCCCAGGAATTGTCGCAAGCAATTGTCGTGCATGAATTATCTTTCGGGCATCGTCCTGCCAGAATTATCGTCCAGAAATTCTCCTGCCAGAATTGTCATTCACGAATCGTACTTAGGGAACTGTCGTGCAAAAAAATGCCTGCTCTTCGTTTCTAGTGCGTTTTCACTCGTCCTCGTAGCGACCTCGTGGGTAGAAAATACGCATTGCGTATCGCGCGTGTACTCTTGTATAAATGAGGTTTCCCGAACATCCTGTGTTTCAAGTTGTTCCGCAGAGATTATATGGTCAACCGAGGACACAAGGAGGATACCAAACGGGGAGCGCTATTTCGGTGTTGCGCTCCCTCTGTGGAATGAAATGACGTGGGTGGGAGGGGGGGGGGGCGAAAGTGTTGTTGAACAGCGAGTGCGAGAATTCCATGGTTTTGGAGGTTAGTCCTACTATTCGTGGTTGCAGAACGACCCTTGTGTCCGACTGGAACCTCCCACAAATTCCTTTATCCGTTTATCTCTGTTCCCGGTCGCTCGTTAACAAAATATATGAAAATTCCCCAGCGAAATGGCAAAAATTTTAAACGGTTATGTCAATGAGTCAAAGTTTACGATCGCAGGGGACATTCACGTAAGTTTGTGACTATCCCTCGTCCAATGAAACGCAATGAAACGAATCACCAAAGTGAAACGAAAAACCAAGCAAATCCAAACCGTGGCAAAGAACCAAAGAAGAATGCAGCCAAACGATCAAGCATCAAATCGAAAGTAAACATATCAGCAAAACAAACCCAAACCACATTAATTTAACCAAGAACGAGTCCAAATGGACCCGAAATAAGCCGAAAAAAATCCATCAAACAAAACCAACTAGAAAAACCCAAACCAAATGGACCAGTCGCAAAATGGACTAGAATGAGTCCAAACAAACCCAAAAAAGGCGATAAAAAGCGAATAAATATAAAAAATCGAACCCAAACGCAATCCTAGCTTCGCACTCACCCAGAGTTCTTCATTTCATTCGTATGCTTTTAATCACGGCCATTTTTTTTTACCTTTTTTTGCGTATTGTATACTCATTTCGGCTTTATTTTCGCGTGGGTTTGTTTGGGTTCCTTTCGGTTTATTTTCACTTTCATTCGTGTTTTCCACCACTTCGAGTTTCTCAATTCGCGTTTAGTCGTTTGAATTTTTCCTTTGGCCTTTTTTTTCACATTCGAAACAAAGCGAACAAAAAGACAGAATCCAGACTTACACGAGTCGTACGACATTGCGGCGTGTCGGGAGCGGAAAGTAAAGTCGTATAAAATCGAGCACGTGAGATTTTGGAGGAAAGCCCGAGCCAATCTGTTGGCGCGTAAGCCTTGGGAAAAGCCTTGAAGCGATCAGCTCGTGATTCTGTTCCTGTCGTTCTCGAACCAGGGAATCAGTCCATCGTTTGACTAATGTACTGATGCAGCTTATATGTATACTATATATATATATATATATATATACACTGGAATAGCGCCTTGTTATTGGACCATATACCCGCGTCTTGTAAACGTAAAGCCTCAACCTGCGACCCTTATGGACGTTGGATATAAAAATGTACGCCCTTCTGTCTGGCAGCATTAATGTTCAGGTATCACAATGGGGATCCATAGCCATACGAGCGAAATTCGTCTAGGAAACTATGCCGTAAATGGATTTCCCGTTTGATGTATTCGTGTGAGCTTTCCCTCATACTCAAATACATACATATATATATATATATATATATATATATATATATATATATATATATGAGAATAATACACCCCTTTGTGGTCTGCGAGCCCTATACAGCTCATCGTTCAAGAGTATGAGCAATGATCTGAATCCATCGAATTCCATCATGAGCCGCTGCTCCCATCCGCTCCGGGCTATTATTATTTGCATTTTTTTCCGTCAGCTATATTAGCCAGGAGGCGGGAAGAATTGAGGAGTCGAACAGTTCTGTGCCGATCGCGAAATTGAATTGCAGGATGGTTACGAATGGGGAAAAAAGGGCAAAAATTGGAACGAGTCGGAGAGGCTTCTCGTATGTGTGTACACGTGGAGAGCGTAAACTGACGGGCCCATTTTCATATCGCCGCAGGCGAGAAAAGTGAGCTGGAGAAATCACCTAAGTGCATTGGGATGAATGCTTTCATATATACGGGTAAAAGTGATTTTGAAGTCAGTCGACTTCGAGTACCGTCCTCCCATTCGCCAATTGTCCCCATACTCACCATCACGTAAGTCCCAATGTCTTCAAATCACCTTTGGATAAATGTAAGCATATTTATACAAAGGTCATTTCATGGATCGTCATGTGCCCTGCAACGAACGATTCGTTTGAATACAATTTTAAGGACTGTCCTCAAAACAGCTGGATGTGCTTATAGCCAACATTGCATGGATATAACGACTTCAAAATATCCTTTCTCCATCTATATATATATATATATATATATATATATATATATATATGCGTGTAAAGTTGCCCATAGAATTTCCCTCAGTCGAGCCGGGACTTCTTTCTTACCTCCAACAATGGCAGAAAAATGGCTCTCAGGCCCGCGAGAGTGTCTGCTGTTTCCTTACTTGTATATATATATATATGGCTGTAGTTATTACGAAGCCCGAGCGCGTAACTGTCTCGATCTCATCCACGCGACAAGCACCGAGCGCTCTCGAATTTTTCTTCTCGTATTAAACATTTCTCTCATTATAAACACAATAATTTCATTATTCGCTGCAGTGACGCAGGCTTCGAAATTGTATACAGCGTAGAAAAAAATAAAGAAGAAAAAGGAAATCCGTCCTCTCGAGTTGGTCGGAAAAAAACGGAAAAATAAATTAACGCACACAAATTTCCGTATTATTTTCCATCGTGACTTTGTATGTCCCGCTAATTGCAATTAGGGAAATAAATCGCATTCTCAAAAAATAATCGCTCCGGAGGCGGTCTGCACCGAGAAACTCCATAATTGCAATTATACCGGTAACGAAAATGCATAGTTGTTTTTTGTAAAAAAAATGTGTATTTGAAATTTTTTTGACGAGTAGTAATTTTATATTTTTATTTTGAGAACGAGTTTAATATGCTGCAGGCTGATTTTCGAAATTATTTTTGCGTCAATACATCGGGTGGTTGAAAAAGTAAATAAAAAAATTCACTAAGGAACAAGGAGGAAAAATCGTCAAGAAATATTTTTAAAATCGTAAAATTTCGTAAAAAGAGGAGTAAGAGTTCGTTCGCGGTGAAACGTCCGATAGAAATCGATGAGGTGACTTTTATCGGAGAAAGGACGAAAGTTTGAAATAACGCCTCAATAGTTGACTGTATATAAAAGGGCTTGTAAGCCATCGTCGCGTCCGCTCGCGGAATTCTCAATATCGGGAGGCTTTAACGAAAATAACGAGGAGAAAGATCGCGAAGGAAGCTTCGGTGCGCTTTGACGGATAAAGTTTTCACTGCCCCTCAACTCACCCTTCTCGTCATTTTCTTCGCCCTTTTTTTTCTCGAGGCTCTTTAGCGTCGACAAACTATTTACGTATATATATATATATATATATATATATATATATATATATATACACACACACAGGGTGATGTACAAATATAGGTGTTTGTTTGGTGAGTATTAAGGTAAAAACGGTTTTTTGTAATATGTCATCTGATAGAAATTAACTGAGATATTCGCGTTCAGAGTAGGACGCTGACAAGGACCACGAATTTAGTGTACGCTTTCGATTTTGTTAAAATTCATGTATATGGTAGAGTATTGAAAATTATTACATAGGATTTTTTTTTCATCGACGGAAAAACTGTTTCAAGGGGTGCAACCATCCCTTAGAGTGGAGCATATCAAGACCTGATGTTGCAGTTTGATCCGCAAGCCGCCCATCGATTTCCACTAATCCACGAAATCGAAAAATCCATCCATCGAAAAATCCACTATGGGTACAATGAAAAAAAGTGATGAAGTAAGGGATGGGCGATGTTGCAAATAGAATCGATTATCAAGTAATCGATTTCGTCTAACATCGTTTCGGAAAATCGATATTTTCCGTTAAAGAATCGACGATTCGATTAATCGAGAGGAAAAAAATATTGGTGAAACGTGAAAGGAGTTATTTTATTGTTGAATCTTTTCATCGTGCAAACACGATTCTTTAAATTATATACAAGCCACTTTTATCCATCGATGCCGTATCTGGAAAATGTTAGCCATAATTAAAACATACATTTTTTAATTACAAACAAAATCAGTATATCATTCGGTCATGGACAGGCCAAACCATAAATAATCAAATCAGAATCGTAATAATATGAGATTCTAGGTTTCTTAAACTCTGTAGGTAAGATTATCTTTCCTACTGAGTCAGCGCTTGACTAGCTTGGCTCAGATAAATGGAAGGCTACAAACGAAATGACAAAACACTCAATTGCATTGGAATACAACATAATACACATGATTTTATATTGGGAAACAAACTTTAAAATACAACACAAGGTCCTGAAACAATATACTACAAGAACAAGTTTTCAAAAAAGTTTTAGATGACGTGTACAATAATCGAGAATTCTCATTCCCGTGTCATGTTCATGCGCACGAGATCCTCTTTCACATTATTAGATGATTTGTAATAATGTGTATGCAAAGGTTTCGCGGCGGATAAACACCGAACAAAAAAAAAAGATTATCAAGCCAAGAAAAAAGCGGCAGAATACTGCAGAATGTAAGTGTATCTATACCTGTTAGAAGCACTGCAATGCACGTGTCATTAATGTTGGGTTCATTTCAATGTACATATCGCTGTAACCAATTGAATGTAAATAAAATATTCTTTCACGCATCCATGCACGTGTCCTTTTATTTTCATATCAATTATGGGATTTCGAATATATGGATTTGTTTCCATTGAAAAATTACTTATTTATACACTAACTTAGTGATGTAAGTACTTAATTATATAGGTACAGAGTATACGTATGCCAGTAAACAATCATGGATGTACGTATGGAAAATATAATCATTTATCCCAAAATAATAAGTTCTTCACAATATTATTATGAAATAAATATTTCAAGTGCTCTAGTTTTCCTTATATAAACATAGCATGAGCGCTAGAGCACCTTTTACAATTTAGTAATAACATCTCGGAGAAGTTGTTATTTAGTACCGAATAGGATTATTTTTCATACGCACCTTTATGATTGTTTGTTGGCATGATTATTATTCTATCAATTGTGGTATTATAATAAAAATGATATGTCTATTGTCAGATTCTATATATATAGGGTGTCCCAGAACTGAATGCATTCCCTGAAATGGGGGGTTAGGGGTGAAATTTTGAGTCGATTGATATAAGCATGTGTGGGCCTCAGATCAATCCCTGAATTATTATGAATTTTTCAAGGCGGGCCAATCAGGTGCGCCCGCCTTTAAAAATGAATAATAATTCAGGGCTTGATCTGAAACCCACACAAGCTTATATCAATCCACTCAGAATTTTACCCTCAACCCCCTATTTCAGGGAACGCATTCAGTTCTGGGGCACCCTGTATATATATATAGCCGCCCCGCGCAGGCATGTAAGCTTCTAGCAAGATAACTAGGGTCACGAGTGGCAGAGTGTGACACTAATAAATCGGGACCTTTCGCATAGTGAAACTACCGGGTGGTGTCATACCCCCGGCCAAGACCAACCATCAGAATCCACCTTTACGTTCGTGTTGGAATTGATACAAGAACAAGATGGTTTCTGATTGGCTGTTTTATACCGCGCCTGACGTCGAATCCTGCGGGAAGGGGGAAGAATTATTCGTCATTATCTGTACTTCGATGTTGCTTTATAAAAATCGAGAATCGATTAATTGACCGCTAAAAATTCCGACAAAATATAATCGATTGTTTCACAGAAAACATCGACACTTTCAATTAATCGAAAACCATCGCCCATCCCTAGAATGAATCACCGATTCATTTTTATTTCTCTCATTCCACATTTGAAAGGGGTGCATTAAATATAATAAAACGGGTAGTACTTTGGAGGGGGGATAAAATTAAAGTTTACGTATTTGTGCCGGGTAGCAAGCTTAAGGGGGTAAACCACCCCTTACTTCAAGCTCCTTATCGCAATCGTTTATTTCTGTATTTGAAATGTGGATGATCGTGAAAAATATTTCTACAAAATTCAAATTGATTTTTAATATTTTTTATCAGTCCCTATCTATGTATTTTTACACCGTAAATACGAATTGACTATTCACTTTCCCCAAAACCTTTAATGTATATTAAAAATCGAATGTGTATGAAGACACGTTTTTCGCGTTCACCAGGCGTGATTTTGAGCTTTAAGGCCTAGGCCACTCTAGAGGCCGAAAAAGAGGCTCTATGGGGATTTTTTTCTTCAGAAAAACTACAAAATAAATCGAGACCACAAAAAGGGTGTTTATCATACATATCAGTGACAGTATATAATAATTCTTTTGAAGCTATTAATTTAAAAATGGCAGCTGTGCAGCGTTTTTGCGATGACGTCTCCGTTTTTCCAGGGTCCAGGGCCGGACAAACAATTCCTGTAATTTTTTAATTATAATGAGCCAATGAATTTTTTTCAATTATATATAATAACTGCTATAGAAGTACGTAGGATTTTTTTCGATATATTGATTTTTGGCCAAATGGCGCACTTCTGAAGTAGAAAGTGAAAAATTTGCCTAAAAAATCGTCAGATAATTGTTAATAACAAATGAACTATGCAATATAAAAAAAATCGTACGTACTTCCATAGACAATGTATTTTTTAAAATATATTCAACATTTCAAGTGAATCGGTTGAAAATTGTCTGAGTTATGTTTCCGGCCAACTTAAAAAGTGCAGTTGTGAGATAAACGCGTTTGAAGTTTTGAGTCCGCTCGCTGCGGACCAGGCGGCCTTGTACTAAAATTCGAAAATCGAGTACTTAGAGATTTCTCCCGGCCATAATCTTTTGGGACATCATTTTTGAGGTCCTAGGGGACGATGAAAAAAAATCGATTTTTCGAAAATTCTAGAGTGGCCTAACCCCTTTAAGAAAAACTCCGTGATATTTGTAATCAGCGGAATATGCCCCATCGGATAAATGCTAAAAATCGTGTAAAATTGGAAAAAAAATTCAACTCTTCTTTCCACATTCACCAACGGATTCTTTTTGCCAAGAATCGCCAAAATCGCGAAATTTCAAACTTCAAATTTCAAATTTTAATGACGCTTGATTGATCTCGATATCTCAATTATTTTGCCGAAAAGTCCACTTAAAAATGGCAGAAAAAGAGGCAGGAGGTCAAACCCAAAAAAAAAAAAAATTATTAGTGATAATCGATACTCGGATTTTGAAATTCTAGCAAAAATCGCAAAATAATCGTATCTCGATGAATCAAACGGCATTTAGAAAATAATACGATAATGAAGAGAATGCACGTAGAGCGGAGTTCAAAATCGGAGCAGAAAAGAGATGATCGACGATTCACTGAAGCCACGTATTTTCGGCCGAGGATGGAAAAAAATTGATTTTGTAATCCTTTTTTTACAAGTCCATATCGATGTATTTTCACTCCCTGAATACGAATTCCCTACTTAACACCGCCAAAAATCTCAATTTTCATAAAAAAATCTTTTCAAATATACATGTTGATTTCTCCTCAAACTTATTATCTGAGAAAAATGCAAAAGTACGTAAACTTTAATTTGGCCCCCTCCCCGCCCCTCAATGTGTTATCCGTTACGATCAATTTCATGCACCCCTTTTAATTGTCGCCTAAGAGAAAGAACAATAAAAGGGTGGATCATCCCTCCATTTTTTTTTTCGACTCACCCATACTGGATTTCCAATTGTTTTGCATTCAAAGAATTTTCGTTTCTGTTTCACTGAAACTGCAAAGAGACTGCTTGCGGGTACAAATATAAAATCAGTCCTTGACATGCTTTACTCTGACGGCGTGGTTACACCGCTTAAAAAAGTTTTTTTCCGCCGATAAAATAAAAACGTATCGAGAAGTTCTTGATGCTCTACCGCACAAATGACATTCTGCAAAATTGCATTCTGCATTCTGCATTCTTGCACACACGCAAACATATATATATATATATATATATATATATATATATATATATATGCGTGCAAAAGTTTCGGGCCACCCTATTTTTCGTGGATATTGGATAGAAATACGATGGTACGGGAAATACAAACGAGTGATGACACTTTTAATTGGCGTCGAGATGCTTGATATTTTAAAAAAATGGGGTATAAACAGTAATATCACTTTTCAACAATTAATTATCCAGCAGTTTTTATTTAATGACTGTGCACAAGTATTGGGCTATATACTATTGCATATGAAAAAAAAAACATTATAAAAATAACAAAACATGGTGTAGTTTTCTCTCTAGAGTCAATACTTCGTTGCCATATCCCGAGTCGAAATTTTTAGCCTCCTCTGAACCCTCGCAGGACCCATTTCTTTTGTAATACATAAGCCGCTAGCCTCCGTTGAACCGACGAAACCTCATTTGTCGAGTTCAGTGCCATGAAGAGACCTCCTCTTGGTCCAGGGTAGCCTCGGCTAGACCTCCCAAACCTTCTCTCGACCCCCAGTTTTAGTGAAACGGGCAGAGCACAGGCCTCCTTAACCTGCTTTCAATCTCAAACTCTTGCCTCGACCCTACCTAACCTGCTTTCGGCCCAAATTCGATATCTCGCCCATCATCATTCCATTGTGGCCTGATCAGTAACCCGTTCGATGACGAAAATAAGACGAAATTAATAAAAATACATCGTCCCCTTATCAAATTATTAGTGCAATATTAATATGCGAAAACAATCAAATTTGCTCAATATCGATTTATTATTATTTTATAGGCAATTCGTAAAAGAATGCTTGTATATACAGTCTTACTCCAATTCTATCGGATTAATGGGCGTTTTCCTGTGAGAAAAAATCTGACAGGAAAATTCTTAAAAAATGCCAGTCTATCCAGTATAAGCTTACGCGACGTTTTTCGTCCTTGACATTTCTTCTTAAGCCCTCTAGTTCTTGAGTTACATTGCATTATCTAGAATGAGTCTTTTTTAGCAAAAAATGAAATAACATTGCGAAAAAAATCGTACAAAACTTTATAAAAAACGCAAATGGAGTTCCTGCTACCCCGTTCAAGTTTATCATGGATAAACGTAACAAACTTTTTTTCCATAAGTCATGCGCCCAATTCTCGATGGTCGAAAAAAAGCCGAAAATCAGTCACATATAAAAGTGCGTACCGGGTCGAAAAGAAAATTATAAAAAAATATTTCGGAAAAGCAATATAAAGCTGAATTTATTCCCGTCAAAACGCCGTTCGGTAAATTTGGTTATCTTTTTTTTACGAAGCTGTGTAACTTTTAGTGCAGCAAGAAATATCGACTGGTGTATCCAAACTTTTAAGCGACGGTATATATTATATAATACTATATATATATATATATATTATATTCGAAATATGTAGTTGCATTAATATATTCAAATATACACTACCAGTCAAAAGTATTCGGACACTTCAGATAACTGCAAAACTTAATATCACTTTGGATCATTGCAAACTTATGGTAGAATAATAATTATTTTACGAAGATACTATAAAGCTCTGTATAATTACTTAATTATATAGATCTTTATAGTATCTTCGTGAAATAATAAATGAAATGAATTATATTACTCTAACATTATTTGGCAATTATCCAGCGCTCAAAAGTTTTGCGATCATGTGGAGTGTCCGAAAACTTTTGGCTGGCAGTGTAGATCTAAATTACATATAATGTTGATATCTATATGGAACGTTAGGGTGTTAATTATAGTCTATTTAATGTTCCAAAGGATTGAAATTGTATGTATGAAGCATATTTTTATTTTTTTCCGCTAAATATGATATTAACTAACCGCGTCTATTTGATTCTTTTTTATTTGAATTAACTAGATTTTTCATAGAACCAAATTTTTCCTATTGCATTCCATTATTAAAATTATTGATTTCAAAAATGTTTATTTATAGAAAATCAATCTATTTAATATCGTCCAATAACTACATATTTTATTTGATCCTAATAAATCTGTGATTCGGTTTCATCAGTTCAACATTTTCATCTGTTCAAAAAAACAATTTAGTTAAGTTCACTGAATGGATCTAGTAATTTTTTTTAAATTTACCTTAAATAGAATTTTCGTAGAGTTAACCATTCTTTTATTTGATTGAACTAACGGTCCATCTTTATTGCAACACTCATATCAAAGGGGCGGGGGGTAGAGAAGGTGGAGAGAGAGGATTTATATATATATATATATATATATATATATATATATATATATATATATGTGTGTGTGTGTGTGTGTGTTTGAAAAATCTATAGCATGTTATTCGATGAAACTCTCTAATTATCACAATCATATTAACTAATTGATATAGCTTATGTGATACAACAAATAGTTAGAGGTATTCATTTGGCCTCTTATGCCATATCAGCGACCAAAATGTTATAAGCACTCGGTAGCATAGGGGCAGCGGAGCGTAGCTAGGAGTAGGTAGGCTAGGTTCAAGTCGCATATAGGGCAAATATTTTCTTCAAAAAAAATCATGTCTATAGGCCAGGGAATGACGAATTACGATAAAAATCCTTGTGGTAAGGCTCTCAATTAAGGAGTTCATTTTATTTTCGATTTATGAAATATTTTATGCATATTGCACTTAGCTTTACAGTGTACATTGTAAGCAAATAAAGATTAATTTGAATCTCATCTTTATTAATATATATAAATATCTTCGAAAGAAATATGATCGTAGTAGGCTGTGAGACAAGGAAAAAACCTATTTTATTTAAATAGATTCTATATAAATTAATTTTTTTGTTTAGCAGTGTACAGTAGGCCGAAAGGGGGGGCAGTAGGTTCTGCGGGAGCGCTCGAAGTAGGCCGACCTGAGGTTCCGTAGGTTCAATTGTGAGCCTCACTGACCTCCTTTGAGTCAAAAAGTCTACTTTCTGCCATGTCGGAGGTTCATCGGAGGCTCTAACGCATGGTACTTTCAAACATTGTACCCTCCTTTAGATACCCAATAATCCGCTCACGCCGATTTCTGCTCGCCTTCATTTTGTGGGTTGAACGCGACTCGAAAATTTCGACTCGGGGCTCCTTTAGATACCCAATAATCCGCTCACGCCGATTTCTGCTCGCCTTCATTTTGTGGGTTGAACGCGACTCGAAAATTTCGACTCGGGATGCCTTTAGCAGCGATTACAGCAGCACATCGTCGGGGTATAGACGCAATTAATTGCGAGATGCCATCTTGTGGTATCTTTTCCCACTCATATTGCAAATGATCCCATAATTCCGTCTTGTTGGAGTGATTCTCCGTTCCAAAGCGAACCTTCAGCTCTTGCCACGAATGTTCAATCGGATTTAAATCCGGTGACCGCGAGGGCCAGACGAGAAGGCGCACTTTTCGGCTTTCAAGAAAAATCTTCACAAGACACGAAGCATGGGATCATTGTCGTGTTGAAATATCCACCCACTCGGCATATTTTTCTTTGCAAATGGGAGCATATGGTCTTGCAATATATTTCGGTACATTATAGCGTCCATATTGCCTTGGATTTCTATTAGCGGACCAATACCATTATCAGAAAATGCTCGCCAAACTTTAACATTTCCGCCACCGTGTTTTACAGTTGGAATTTGATATCGTACATCGTATCTGGTACCTGCTGGACGTTTTACGTACTTGTGACCATCACTTCCGAACAATCGAAATTTGGATTCGTCGGAAAATAGGACTTTCCGCCAATTCGATACTGTCCAATGTTGATATTTTTTGTCAAAATTCAATCTAGCCTTCTTATTCTTTGTGCTAATGAGTAGTTTCTTTACACTGACGCGCCTAATCAATCCCACAGCCTTCAGACGTCGGGATACCGTACTCCGACTGATATCAGCAAGATTTTCACTGCGTAATTCTCGCGAAATTATTGCTGCAGTTTTTCGTGGATCTATGACGCACTTTCTTTTAATGATTTTGTCCACGTGTTTTGAAGTGTTTCGTCGTCTACCGCTTCGACTTTTATCACACAACGAATTTGTTGATTTATATTTCGCAATAATACGGTTTACCGTGCTTTTCCCAATAGATAGAGTATTTGCAATATCACGAGAACTCTTTCCTTTTTCAAATAGTTTCAACACAACTTCGCGGACCTCAATTTTTGTGTGTTTTGCCATTGCGGCAGAAATAGAACTGATTTTTGTATGGTTCTTCATGTTTCGAACTAACGCGAAAAAAAGCGCGGAAGAAAACGTGAAGAAACCATCTGGCTGGAGAAGGTGAGACAGCGGCCCAATATTTGTGCACACTGACCGAACGCGTTCGACGATGTACACAAACCATACACTATACCAACAAAATAATATACCACGCTGTTATGTATATCATAGCTTCCTCAAATATTTGAAATGATGGAGAGGTTCAGGCATTAAATATTTTATCGAATAACTGAGAAAAAAATTGGCCCGAAACTTTTGCACGCCCCTATATATATATATATATACTCGTGTGATCAAGTGTATTCAAAATATTCAATATCATTTATAAATAAATAAATGGTATTGAACATTAAAATATATTTAATATTAAATTATTAATATTAAACATAAAAGATATTAATATTAAAATGTTAATATAAATGTATATATGGTATTGAATGGTGTATAAATTTGTTAAAATTTTAGTTAAGCCCTGCCCGACGAAACTACGCACGTTCGATGTAATTTCGTCGTAGAGACACGTCTGACCAAACACGGACTAATCTACTGACTAGTTCGCGCGTTCGCTGCTGGAGCACGCGCGCTACGTTAATCCCGTCAAGTACGACAAGATTTGCTCAACTTAGCAAGAGTGGCGTTGGGTTTGTTCGGGACTTAATGTATATTAGTCCATTATTGAGGAATATGTATATATATATATATATATATAGATGTGTGTGCGTGCGTGCGTGTGTGTGTGTGTGTGCGTGTGTCTGTGTGCGTGTGTATGCGTGCGTGCGTGCGTGCGTGTGTATGTGTGTGTGTGTGTGTGTGTGTGTGTGTAAAGTAATAGAAAATGACACGAGCACAAAGATCTTGGAATATCGCTGCGCTGGTCACTGCCGAGATTCACCGAGCGAATTACCGGTCCTGTCGGTCCGAGAGCTTTTCACCGGATTCTCCCGTTTCTCTTAGCGGAATCGCGTGCACGTGTAGTAAGCTCGAACGAGCACTGGGGAAATGTCGTTGCAATGAAAATTTATGGAACGGGTGTGTGAGAGTGCTCTCTCTCTCTCTCTCTCTCTCTCTCTCTCTCTTCTCTCTCTCTCTCTCTCTCTCTCTCTCTCTCTCTCTTTTCCTTCTCTCTTCGAAAGCGAGAGAGGGAGGAGAGAATGAGAGACACTTTGTTCTCGTAAGTCGAGCAACCGTTCAAAAAATGGCAGGAATTTTTGCAGACCATCGTATAGAAAGATGGGCACAATTTTCCGCGTGAAAGAATTTAGCAGACAAAAAAACGTCACTCTAGTTTCTAAATTTAAAATATAATTTTATGTATAGGTATGTATATATAGATGTATACTATTTATTATATTCATTATAGTAGAATCAATGTTTTATTCTAACGAGAATTGATTAAAAAATGAATGGCTGGCCTCTTATTTGTAATGGGTTTGAACATGAAAAAATATGATTTAATATAGTTCATTCTATTTCATTGAATATTATTAATTTTATATTGAATTGAGGAGACAAGATATATTTGCCTTGTTCCTTGAGTATGATATAAAATTAATAATATTCAATGAAATTAAAAAGTATTCGAATACTCATACTTGTGATGTAATTTGAATATTATTCATTTTATTAACGGGGTCGTCTACTGTGAAGGCCATTTTTAATGCTTTCTTGGGGATTTTTTTTTGACAAACCATTAAAATAAAATAATTTATAAATTGTATATTATTTTTTATTAACATTTAAACAAACTTTGTGAATTTGTTGAAGTTATTATATAGAATATAGTCGGAGATACACGGCCCAACAGGAACACATATATAAAAAGTGGTGCTTCACTGCTGTCATGACGCCGGCCGTTTTGCTTATCAGAAATTGAAAAAACAAACGCAATTTCAATCGTGAGGCTTGAGGCTCTACATGAAACTAAAATAGAGCTAGAATTCCAAAAGAACAATTTTTTTACGTTTTAGTAAAAAAAATCAATTTTTCGTTTTTTTGGGGTCTATATAGCTGATAAAAAGAAAACTAAAGAAGCAATCTTAATTATTTTAGTTCGACTTGTAGTTATATACGTACTAAAGATGCTGTATAAATTTGAGAAGAATCAATCAAATAGTTTTTGTGATACCATGGCAGCAGTTTGAAAAAATCGTGTTTTGAGAAAAACGCGTTTGAAAGTTGTTGTATATAATTCATAATAAAAAAAATGGTCGCACCATCAATCTGCTATGCCTGGACCATAAAGTACACCTTCCTCTTCTTCAAAGAAGTCATGCAAGGCCGATTTCTCTTCTTTTGATCTGACACACTAGACGACCCCCTTAAATAAAATCTAATAAAATTAAATAAAATTAATAATATTTAAATGAATAATAAATAAAATTCTTGGAATATTTTTTATGAATTTACGCCACACATGAATTTTTCCTCTCAGCTCGAAGACCCAATGTCTGAAATCACGTCTGTTGAACGTCCTCGTCAGACCATTCGCGAAACTTTTATTTCTTGTCATCCTGAATTAACTGAGAGAGAACTTCATGAGAGCCCCAATCGAGTTCCCTGTGTGTAATGGAAACTGCATCCCTCCCACAACCCTAACCCAACTCTCTCTCTCCCTCGTGAGTGGGTATGTTAAAAGTGAGTTTTACTGCAGAGGAGAACTCGCGACCCTGCACTCTGGCACATATACCACGGTCGTACATACTCGCACGAGGCGCTTAATGCCGAGACAGGCGCATGTCATCATTTCTTTGCATCATTTTTTGCGTCCCTATGTTACAGCCGATGTTTTGCCTTCTCTTGTCAATTCTTTTCCGTGCAAAACGAGAAGAAAGCTCCCGAAAATAACTTGTTTTTTTTTTCAAATTCGGACGGGATTTTTTTGGTTCGGAAAACGGATTTATGGTCGAGCTTTGAGTTTCCACTAAAAAAAATTCTCGCACTCTGCCCCGCTGTCCTACGAATATTCCGAAAGTTTCACTGTCCCTCGGTGGTTCCCTTTTTTCCGAATGAAATTTAACCCCCAGGACGCCGCGTATCTCGCACAGAGGCGGCAAAATAAAAAAAAGTAAACGTGAAAACACAAAAAAAGAGTATGCGAAAAATGTAGAGTCGTTTATCTCTCTTTCTTTCTCTCTCTCTCTCTCCCTCTCTAGACCCCTCTCTCTTGCTCGAGGCAGAAGCCGATGCAATAAATAGCCACGAGGTTTTCGATGATTCAGCACGTTTCCGCGTACAACCGCAACGGGAGTGCGGAATTTTCTGTAAAATATTCGCCGATGGTTCGTGTGCAGTTTCATAGTCTCCGAATTTGTGATCATCTCGACTGTGTCGCGTTTGTTATTTTCCCGCTTGTAGAATGCAGTATTTTGATATACAGGGTGAGTCACGAAAAACAGAACACCCTTATATCTTGGTTGGATTTTTAAATGCGAAGTATGTACCGTAAAACGGGGCTAATTTGTCATTTAGAGTAACTTTGACAGTTTTTGGGGCTACTTTGACAGAGCGCCAAAATACGTTTTAAATGTGTGCGCAGCGAGCCCGCTTGACCTTCTATGGCGGGCGGCGGGTGCGGGGAATAAACTTGAACAACAATTTGTTGTTCAAGTTTATTAAAATGTTGCTAAAGTTGATTGTAATGTTGCTCAAGTTGATTTTGATCTCAATGACAATTATAAGACTCATTGAGTGCCTATACTAGCACCCCAGGTACTTGATATTTTTATGCAAAATGTTTCCTTAAGGGAGGGCACCACTATAACTGCCCATTTTCGACCGTTTTCTTTGGATTTCTTTTTAAGAATGGAATAAAATACATGGTCAAAGGAGATTTAAGGCTTTATGAGATATTTATTGAAGTATGTAAAAAAAATTATTTGTCAAAAGCATACAAAATGGCGGCACGAGTCACTATAGCACTGCTGTTTTTTAGCCAACCCTCACCACGGCACGCAGTAGAATTTAGTAAATTTAGGAGTAAATTTAGTCCCGGAACTAAGAGTGAAATATTTTCGTTAATTATATTATTTTTAGCAGTCAAGTACGGGGGGAATGAAAAAATAATAAAAAAGAATAGAGACGAGTTTGAAAAAAAGTTCGTTTTTCGACTATAATTTTCATCTAAAAAATGATATATTTTTTACAATTTTCGATTCATCGAAAAAAGTGCTCATACTTGACTGTTAAAGCGATCTAAGAAGCTACAGTTAAAATTTCAAGTCGATTGGACGAAAATTGTTCGAGTTGTGCTGCCTTAATAACGATGACAAATTAGTTATAAAAAATCGTTGTTCTTCATTCAATACCATGGATAATGCATAAAATATTACATTTTTTATCAAAATGATGCCAAAGTAACCCTTAATATTTGACATAAGTTGCATGTCAATGCCCTGTCAAAGAAGCCCCACACTCGGGGACACTTTAGAAAATGTATATATCAAATTGTGAGGAGGTGGTGGAGCTTGAATTCCTTATACATTTGATAGCCAAAGGACATACTGTTCTATTGGAGCAAGAAAAGTTGGTATCTAGGATGTTAAAAAAAAGTTACCCACAGAAAACTCCCAAAACCTTTCAAAGTAGCTCCGTTTTACGTTACAGTTCAGAATTTTAATGGTTTGGAAGGACGCACATGGTTATCATAATACAGTTCTTCAAATGTCATTTTTTTCAGTTTTTTCAAGGTCATAAATGTTTTTTTTTAATCGTATGGCATATCTTTTTCCCCCTTGCACATTGTAGCTGGCATCCAAACGATTTCAGTCATGTAACACAGTATGACATTCAAATGAATGTCCTTCTACCAAATGACCTTCGACTCAGAATCATTGGATAAATAATAATTCAACGAGTTTTTGTCAACATTGTATTGTCCAGCACAGTTTTACAGAATTTTGTAATCACATTGAGGTGAACAGAAACTGATGGATAATTATTGCGATCAGGAAATCGATCTTCGTACAGCCGCACTGCTTCTCTTAAGGCGTCTGGCCACCTTGGCCGATCGAAAAATGGTCATATTTAAAGAAAAATAATAAACTCGAAAGTATAGGCCGGAATATTTTTATTTTTTTACACAACGTCAGAAAAGGCTTTAAGAATAACGTTAATAAATTTCCGTTCAAAATATTTAAAAATGGCGCCGTTATGCACATTGCTGCGGAGGCAGCACATCTGAAGAAAAAAATCAGCTCATTCGTGAGTAGTATCGCTACAATGTAGCTTAGCGGTTTTTTTCGACCATTAAAAAAATTATGGTGAGCCATAATTTCGGTGAAAAATACAAATTTTTTTCTTCGGCTCACCATAATTTTTTTTATGGTCGAAAAAAACCGCTACGCTACATTGTAGCGACACTACTCAAGAATGAGCTAATTTTTTTTCAGATGCGACATGACCGGTTAACCCTGAGACAACGACCGCGTGTATCGTGCGGAGGGCCTCCGCGGCAATGTGCATAACGGCGCCATTTTTTAATATTTTGAACGGAAATTTATTAACGTTATCCTTAAAGCCCTCTCTGACGTTGTGTAAAAAAATAAAAATATTCCGGCCCATACTTTGGATTTTATTATTATTTTTTTTAATATACCCATTTTTTGATCGGCCAAGGTGGCCAGACGCCTTGAGCACTGTCAACTTTCTCCATAAATGAAAATGATGTCGATCTCTTCTTCCTTCGAGTAACGTATTGTGAAACGTTAATCGATAAACTGGTATATTAGACATTTTAGAAACTTCAGAAATCTGATAGCAAGCAGGTAATCAGAGTAACAAGTAGCTGATAAACACGATTGTGCACGGAAAAAAATGATTCGTCAAAATTAATAGTTGGTGTTTATAAATTACTAAGGAAAGATGAACATAATGCAGTTTCACACTGTAAACCAATCATGTTACAGCACTTTTAGGAAAAAATAATGGATCAGACGTGTTTTTTTTCTATTCAAACTGATGGAAATGCAGATTCAAACTGTAAAAAAATTATAATGATCACCACGATAAAGTAAACTGTCGAATTTACAAACTAAATATAAGATATCGCGGTACTCAATGCGTAAAATATACGGAGTACCTTAAAAAAAAGTGAGATTAGACTGGTAATCCCTGATTTGAACCATAAAATTCTTCAACAAGCAAATGTTAAAAATGAGATTAAATTCTATTGAAATTTGGTATTGTATTCTGAAAAATATGGTGTGAGTTTCAATTAAAAACTGCAGTGTACACCTTGCAAATTGTATCGTAGCTCGGTATTATTCAATACGTACAGATTTAATTTTTACAGAGTCAATTGTCATTTTTTAACAAATCGGGCAAAGCATATTTTGATAACGAGTTGTTGAATACTAACACGGATATTTAAATTTATTAGTGTGATACATAAAAACAATTTCAAAGCGCTCGGTAGAAGTTACAGCCGACATTGCGCGGTACACCGCGTGTACCTCGAATTTTTACAATCTGCACTGTAAACGCATGACCGCGTCAACTCGGGGGTTAAGGCGTTCAAACCTGCACGCCTAAATCAACAAAGAAAAAATCTATCGCGTGGTCGCCCTCAGTCTCGACATCTACTCAGTGCTCTTTTGGATCTCGTGGCGTAAAGTTTTGCGCAGTGTCTTCGAGAAACGACAATTATTTATAATCAATGTGAAAACGGACACACACACAGTGAACAAGGACAACCTGTTAGTGAAGAAAAAGTGCCGTGAAAGATTTGTTGCTGCTGAAAAGAAGACGAAAAAACGAAGTGAGTATTGTATTTGTACTTTTCTATCTCGCTTTCACGTATAATGATGATTGATTTACATAAAGCTATTCACTATCTGCATTATTTGCTATTTCACAGTGTAAGCATTTGTCAATGAAGTCGTTCATTTTATAACATTTTTAAATGTAAAAATTCGTGGGTCCGCTCGTTTACTTTTAACAGTTTCACATGGTAAAAATTCGCAAGTTGGTCCATCTACTGTTTACAGTTTCACATTATAAAAATTCGTGAGTCGGTCCATCTACTGTTTACAGTTTCACAGTGTAAAAATTCGCAAGTTGGTCCATCTACTGTTCACAGGTCCACATTGTAAAAAGTCGTGAGTCGGTTCATCTACTGTTCACAGTTTCACACTGCGAAAATTTATCGATCGCTTAGCATAAACTCAATAGTCCTACAGTTCTTCGTGTGAAACGTGGCGTGCACTTTTTAGAGTTTTACGTAGCAAATATCGAAGTTTTTGTACCGAGAGGCGCTATTGATGTGAGACACAGTACATTTTGATGGGATTTTCATCAAAATTTACAGGATTTTTTTTCCGTGTGTACATACGAATAGGGGAAGGTGTTTCGTAAATCTTCTGTCATCCCCGAACGGGTTACTCTGTTGTGTTATAGTGATACATTTGAATGTAACCCAGCTCACATAAATCATTTAGCGTAATACAAATAAAGAAAAAAACTCTTACACTTTGAATGATTGTTTATTCGATATTTCTTGGTTGAAGGTCATTTGAAGGTCATAGCATGTTACATGGTTGAATTCGTTTTGATGTCGGCTACAATGTGGAAGGGGAAAAAATATGCCATGCCTTTAAAAAAACGGTTGATGACCTTGAAAAAAACCGACAAAAAAGAAGAAAAAAATATATATATTATGATAGTGCGTCCGTCAACACCATTCAAATTCCGATATGTACACACTTCGTATTTTTAAAGCCAACAGAGATATTTAGGTGTTCTGTGTCTTGGGACTCGCCTCAAATTTTGTATATATACAAGGTGTTAGGAAGGTCGATGCAAAGCCTTAAGGGGGTGATAGGTCATCTCGTTCGGAGCATATCTAACCTATGTTACCTTCGTCCAAAGTCCAAGGATTTCGAGATATGATGGTAAGTACGATTTTTGGAAAATTCCCCAAAATTAGGGACTAAATTGTTTACCTTTTATGGTAATGCTATTTTTTTAAAAGTAGCATTGACATAAGAGGTATTTTTATTTTTTGACAAGTTTTTACTTATTCAACGGGTCCTATTTAGTTAGTTGTGTGGATAAAGATGATTGCATTGGTATTTTTCGGTTGAATACACATTAAGCTGAAACGCAAATAAGTTTTTAGTTACCAATTACGTGTCTGTTTGAATATTATGAACGAGAACATTATGAACGAGTACCTAATTTCGGGATATTTTCCAAAAATCATACTTTCCATGATAACTCGAAAACCTTAGACTTTGGACTAAGGTAACCTAGGTCAGACATGTTCCTAACGAGGTGCCCTATCGCCCCGTTAAGGCTTTGCATCGACCTCCCTAACACCCTGTATACAGCGTGACAATTATAAGGTCGCCTGTGCTTTTTAAAGTTCTTGCGCGAAGATTTTGAGACTGACAAGGAACATCCCTTAGGTGATACCCTTCGATTTTGTTAAAATTTGGATGTTATAAAGCACCGAAAAGTAAGCGATACTTATTTTTTTTTATCGGCGGAAAAACGGTTTTAAGGGGTGAAACGAACCCTCGAAAATAGGGGTGTTTTTCGTTTTTCGTCGATACCGTTATCCTTCTCATCTCCAATGTATAGTGTACAAAAAATAAACATTGTTGCAATTTGAAATTTTTTAATATCTCGTACCATTAAGACGTTATCGACGAAAAACATCCCCATTTTTGAGGGTGCGTTCCAGCCCTTAAAACCGTTTTTCCGTCGATAAAAAAATACGTATCGCTTACTTTTCGGTGCTTTGTAACAAATCCAAATTTCAACAAAATTGAAGGGTGTCACCTGAGGGATGTTCTTTGTGAGATAGATGTCATTTTCCATGGCTATTAAAGTCCTCTTCGAAAAAATATAGTGTATTTTTGTGTTGAGTCGTATTTGCCAGAAAAACATTGAGCGTTATGCAAAAAATACGTAATTCCATTTCGAGTTGAGCGGAATAAAGATAATTGAATTCCGAATACGAAACACTCCTGAAAAAATTGTTTTGTGCATTCGATCATAGAGAATAAAAATGATCAAAGATGTCAAAATGGATAAATGGAATTAAATTCCATTTTTTTTTTCAAGTTTCGAGGAGTTATTCATATTCGGAATTAAATTATCTTCATTCTGTTGAACTCAGAATGTAATATCTTAGAAAATAGACGTAAATGCCATACCCTATGGCTACTTCATCGGGTCTTAAAAACAGGCAGACCAGCCTATCTTACAGTGATGTTCACCTTTAACCATCCAAGGGAAGGAATGATCCTTTGAGAACGGGCCGCACTACTCTCAATCTCGCATTTCCGCACGGAACACATCAGACATTTATTTCAAATTTCCGCTGCCTACTTGTTGAGAGCCTTTCCATTACACTATATATAGGGTGTCTCAAAATGACCTGACATTTTAATTGATTAAGGGGTCTTCTCACTTTAGACGCTAAGAAAGGCTATTTTCATGCATTTTTTTGATAGGTTTATATTATAGATATTGATTTAAAAGTTGTTACACTTAATAAATACACTTTCGAAATACATTTAAAAAAAATTCAAGACACGATAGACGATAATTTAAAAAATTGGTCGCATGTGATAGCCCCCTTCACACCGTACAACTTTTGTCTGGAACATTTTTTTGTGACGTCGATAATTACCGAAATATTTCTGGTGGCACAGATAAGACGGACACCCTGTATATGTACATGTGTATGGCATGAGATCTCTTTCTAAAGTTAATTCGTTGAATTTTGTGAAGTTGATGTTCGAACAAGCTACGCTGTGCCGAGCTATCGAATTTGGTGACAAAAACAAAAATTAAAGTAACAGAACATTTCTCCAATTTTTTTATTGTTTTTTGGAGCGCTGTGTCCATGTGAAAAATAGTCGTATCGAGATGAAAAAAAGCATTTTAAAGCTTCAAGTTTCTAGTTTTGAGATATTTTTGCACTAAATTTTTGTGAGCTACGGTTATCGCGCAATCATAAGAAATAGCGGCAGAAAACATTTTTCCCAATTTTTTTTTTTCAAGGGTCAACGCGCTCGCTAATTTTTTTTTAGTCAAGTCAATATATAGGTCAGTTAGCTTGTTTATTCAGCTTCAATTGGTTTTGTTTAGTCGCTCTACGTCAAGTTTTTGCTGAGATATTCGACTTTGAATGAAAAAAAGATCCCTTTGTCTTTAATCATCGATGTCTCAGCAACCAATTATCGCACAGGGAATTAAAGGGGAGCTTTGAAAACATGAATAAATTTCCTTGATTCGTTCGTTTGATTGAATTTGTTGATTGATTTCGTCACCTTTCGTTGATTTTTGATCAACCTGGAACCTTCGCAGAAAATATCGCATCAATGTTCTCAGATCGACTAGTGAATACAGCTTGGGGGTATCAACTTTTAATTAATGAGATTACAGACGATTGAAATTATGGTGCACAAAGGCCGAATCGTGGGAAAAATGAGTCAGTATTGTTTCCTGAAATATTTACAAATTAGAAGAAAAAAAAATGATATTTTTCGATTTGTTTTTCTTAAATTTAACAAGAAACTAGTGCAAAGTTGTGAAAAAAAATCGAAAAAAATTGGTCTTCTCATTTTGATGATGATTAGACGATATTTCGGAACAATACACTTGTTCCTTTAATTGTTTCGTAAAACTTTGTTCAATCGGTCCGGCAAAACGGTTTGGAGGGTCAATTTAAACATGTGCAGGTCTATTGGGTTACATTAAGCTACGAAAAACCTGGCAACATTCGTCCTTCCATCAATATTCGTAAAGCAGCGGTAGATTTACTGAAAAACCATAAAAAGTCATTTTTTGTACTTTTTCAAACTAATGTTAAGGGTGAAAAAAAATTTCTGAAAAATCAACGAAAAGGTCTTGTAGAACATTTATTCAAGTTTTTAAAGCTGCCCTTTAATTCCCTGTGCGATCATTGGTCGTTGAGATATCGATGATCAAAGACAAACGGATCTTTTTTCATTCAAAGTCACATTATCTCAGCAAAAAATTGACGTAGAGAGACCAAAAAAAAACAAATTGAAGCTGAATAAACAAGCTAACTTAACCATATATTGATTGAAGTAAAAAAAAATTCCCAAACCCGTGGCACTTGAAAAAAAATATATACATATTTGGAAAATATTTTTCTCCCGCTATTTCTTATGATTGCGCGATAACCGTAGCTCACGAAGAGTTTTTACCAAAAGATCTCGAAACTAGAAAGTTGCAGCTTCACGATGCTTTTTTTTTTATCTCGATACGACCAATTTTCACATAGATACAGCGCTTCAAAACAATAAAAAAAATTAAAGAAATGTTCTGTTCCTTTAGTTTTTTGGAGTAGTGTGTATATATATATATATATATATCTCTGTGTGTGTATGTATGAATAATTAAACAAATAAATAAATATTCATGTATACGTATATATGCATCGTTTGAGATTGGTTTACAGTTTCGAATGAAATCGGCCATAGTTCGAGTCCATCAACCACCCCCAACCCTTCTCCTTTTCCACTTTCGAGTTTTTGGCCATTCGATAGCTCGGTGATCGTAAATAAGCGAGTGGAATTTATACACCCATATATATATATACACAAACACACACAAATGTATGTATCTGTGTATGTTTGAACAACCCGGCTGCAATCAGGCTCGAGCGGGCTGTTTGCGCAAGTAGCTCGTTCTCACGAACGATACCCGCTCGTCGCGTTCATCGCCCGGCGATATTGCAATGGCACGAGTGATCGTTGCAATTTTCGATATTTACAGGGATTCTCTCTCGCAACCAAAAACATATTTTTTCTTCAAATTTCGTTCTTCTAAGGCGAAATACTCATGCGAACGGTAATTGCGAAAAATATTGATGAACAAAATAATTGATAAGGCGTGATCTCTAATTGGCCAAAAGTGAGGAATAATTGGTGAAGAAATATTTAAGAAAAATACGTAATCCATGAATGAGGTCGGGAAGATACATGAAATGAATGTGAAAAACGTGGAAAATATACGGTCCATGGAGAGCCGTGAAAAGTACTTATAATCGGTATGAGAGAAAAAAATCAATAAAAAATGTGAATTTGCATAAAGAGACCGTGCGAAATTCGGGATATTTTTGCTTTTTAAATAATTATCTCGTGATCGTTGGCCGATGAGGATGGAAGAGAGGAAAGAAGTCAAGCCCAGTAAGCGGAAGTCGCGGACACGATATGTTAAATCTTTTACATGGGTTTTTTAACCGAGAGAGAAAGATAGAGACATAGATTGTGAAAAAGAGCAGAATATTGTTTGGGTTTGTTTAGATGAGAAAGAAAGGAAGAGGGAGAGCCCGAAAGAGCAAGAGAAAAAGAGCGATCGCAAAATAAACAGAAAGAGAGAGAAAGCGAGAGGGAGGGAAATAAATTAAGAGAGAGAGAGAGAGAGAGAGAGCACAAATGTGCTTTGATGTTTTACCTCGCACCCTCGTGTACAAACCACGCATACGTAAAAGTCCCGTCCCCTCGAAATTCGAGGCCTCTTCTCTCTCTCTCTCTCTGTCTCTCTCTCTCCCCACCTATCCCTCGCTCTTAATTCTCCACCTCACCGATACGTGATAAGGTTTTTTTCTTTCATTTTTGCATCAGCACATTTCCTTCTCTTTTCGTTTTCAATGTCGAGCCTTTCTACAGGGCCATAAATAAATATATGTACCAGAAGTGAGGCGCGTCGTCCAACGTGGGCTCGAAGGGTTCGGGAGTGCGAGTCCTGTTACGAGTTCTGGGCCGTTGATCGCGTCGTGGTGGATATTCTACTGCACTCCCGTTGAATAATTGTCGAATTAGCATAACAAAGAAGCCACAAGCTTGTCGTACTTACGAGGGGGGGAGAGCGAGAGCTCTTTCCCTAGAGAGAGAGATCGCGGTATATAAAACGTCAGAGTAAATACATATCTCGTTGTCTATATCCTCGCTACGTATGACTTGGGTACCCATTTTCAATTTTGGAAGGCGAAAGATAAGTTGCAGGGGCAAAATATCTATACATACATCTAAACATAGTGTAGTATGTATACTTATTGAATATATATATATATATATATATATATATATATATATATATATATATATATATATATATAATATAAACTTACATGTGGTTTCATATATAAATTATACGTACATATATGTATATAAATTTATATGTACAATATATATATATATATATATATATATATATATATATATATTTAGCGGAAGAAGAAGACCGGAAACGTGAAACTCCGCAGACAGCGCGCTCCGGCGTCGCAACGGCGCCTTTACTTCTCTAATTAAGCTAGCGCGCGATGTCTACGCGACGAGACAGCGAGAGAAACACTATAAGAGAGGGAGAGAGAGAGAGAGAGAGAGAGAGATAGAGAGAGAGAGAGAGAGAGGACCAGAAATGAAACGTAAACGTCCCGGAGGTAAGAGACATCTCTCACTCTCTCTGTTATGTGTCCTCCTACTTCTCGGTGGCCCCATGTGTCTGTGTGCATGAGAGAATCACCGGTAGCGTCGAGATCCTCCGTCTCGCAGAGTCCAACGCTCTGCCGACAGAGAGAATCTTCCTTTCACCTCTATGATTTGCACACGTATATATATATATATATATATATATATATATATATATATATATATATATATATATATATATATATATATATATATATATATGCGGGGAAAGGTTATTTTGAAGCCGTTATATCCATGCAGTGTTGGCTATAAGCACATCCGTCTATTTTTGAGGACGGTCCTTAAAACTGTTTTTAAACGAATCGTCGATTTTGGGCCACAGGACGGTCCTTGAAATGACCTTCGCGTAAATATGCTTACATCAATCCGAAGGTGATTTTGAAGACATCGGAGCTTGCTTGGTGTTGAGTATGGGGACAATTGGCTACTGGTAGGACGGTCCTCGAAGTCGAACGTCTTCAAAATTACCTTTACGTATATATATATATATATATATATATATATATATATATATATATATATATATATATATATATATATATATGCAACTGTAAGAGATGAGTATTCTTGTACATCCTGGAGCTGTTTCTGGCTTGCCCCTGTCACTGATGGCCCAACTATCCCGAGTCTGTCCGAGTTTCCATCTCGTAACTGTACCAAGAAAACGGTAGCAAGTTTACACACACTTGCAAATATATACCGGGTGTTCCATTTTAAGCTTTCATCCGATTTATCTCAAAAAATACTGCTTCGATCGAGTATTGAGTATAGTAAAACTTTTAGGATTCGAAAGAAGACGTTAAAAAATCTTTTTTGGTCCGAAATTCTAAATGGTGACGTGAAGACGGTCGACATGCTTTTTTTTTTCAAATGGGAACATGATTCGTGTTCCGCCGAAGAATTTGTTAGGCCAAAACTACCAACTTTTGTAGGATTTTCGTTGTTGTTAAACTTCATAATTTTTAGGTTAGAACATCATTTCATAGTAGTTCAACGCTATCCAGAATGTACCACGAGGAGGTAAAGTCTTTGACATCCCTAGTGAAAGTGTGCGCGTGTGTGTGGGTGTGAGTTTGTTTGTCGAGAATCAAAAAAACCCAAACAAGGATTAGTTCTCTGCGGTTCGTCACTTCCATTATCAAACAAACCCAAAAAAAACCGAAAAAACTCACACGCACACTTACACTAAAGATTTTGAAGACTTTACCTCTTCGTGGTACATTCTACATAGCGCTAAAATAGTGAAAAATGGTGTTCTAACCTAAAAAATATGAACTCTATCAAAAACAAAATTCCCACTAAAGTTGTTAGTTTTGGCCTGAGAAATTTTTTAGTATCAACAAAATCATGTGTCTATTAAAAAAACACGTCGGGCATTTCAACGTCGCCATTTTTAGTTTTGGAAAATAATTTTTTTTTTTTTAACGTCCTTCTTTGATCCCTAAAAGTTTCACTACACTCAATACTTAATCGAAGCAGTACTCTTCGAGATATCCCAGGTATGAGATTGAAATGGGACACCCGGTATATATATATATATATATATATATATATATACCTAAGTATATGTGCATAAATACTAATGCTGAGAGAGTTCAGTGCGCATTTTGTTACTCCCTAATTGGTACTTTCCTAACGTTCAGTCGAGAGGTAAAATATGCTTATATATGTATATATGTATGTATGTACAAGTATAGACTAGATTTTATCGGCGACTTGCCCAGTGTGGAACATTACAATGTACAGTTAATTTTTCCGAAAACCTTTAATTTTCGTTCATAATCGTCGAAAGTATATGAAGCCGGGTTTTATTCAAATGTTTACTCATGGTCAGCGTAATTTCGAGCCTCTGAGGAAAACCACGTGTTATTCGTAATCGACGGAAGATTTCTTAACGCATAGGTATCAAAAAGTTGGGGCAAAAAAAATTCGTCTCCTCTGACCACTGTTCCGAAATGGTAAGAATGGCCGACTTTGAAGATAGGCGAAAAATCGAGAAAGAATCTTAGGTCGGTGAATCGTGCGGCATTCCGAGCAGCGGACGCCTGCTACGAAGAGAACGAGCACGGAAACGAGCTTCTAATCGAAACGGGAAAGAATTTACAGGCAACTCTGTCAAGGGCGTAGCCAACGAGGGGCAGAGAGGAGACAGCTGCCCCCCCTGGAAGAAAACTTTAAGGGGTAAGGCCTCGCTAGAATTTTCAAAAAATCGATTTTTTCGGTACCGGTGCTTTATCATCATAATAATAAGTTACTATTAGATTTATAGCAAGAAAATTCGTTTTTCACCGACTTTGAGCGTATAATGTAAGCCCACCTCTGGTACGGTCATAGAGTACCTCAAACTTTAACCGCGGTTTTCCCGAAACAGTTTTTTCCAATTGGCGTGACAAATAAATTCAACAATTTTCACTCGGTTTGCTTCAAATTTAAACGTTATGTTCCTAATTGCATTTCGCAGAGAAGTACGTGCGGAATTTCTGATTAACCGAAAACTTATCATTTTATGAGCAGTTTCATACGAAATTTTTCACTGAAAATTCATTCAAATACCTACAACTCAATTCAAATACCTACACGTATTTAAATTCCGCACGTACTTCTCTAGGTATTCTATTGAGATTGACAAGAATTTTTGCTTTTTGTTCTAGGTCAAAAATCGTGCATGCAAAATGTCACGCCGCGGAGCGCCTAAAAAAAACAAAAGAAAATATTAGTAGTCGGCCATTTTGTGCATCGAAAAATATATATATATATATATTTTATAACAGCTTGACATTCATACTAGATATATGTGTAATTCATTTTATGAGTGAATCACTTTTCCATATGAAAAAAGTTGTTAAATTCGCACATGATTTTATAGCCGTTACTGTGGCCTAACCCCTTAAGTCTACTATCTGTTGACCCCCTTTTCCGCGAAACTAATATTCCCTCCCCCCAGCTTAGATCCTGGGTACGCTCTTCAACTCTGTGAAGCTTCCAATTTTTATCCACATGAGAAAAAAAATGGATCTTTATTATTCTTTTTTTAAAGTCCATATGGCATTTTTTTCGCTGGGTATGTATTCACTGTTCATCGCGTTGAAAACCTTTTTTTGCAATTATTTTCCTCGGGTATCCATTTCCGCATGATGGGGAAACAATTCTCGACGTTGGGCACACCCAATTACGACGAGTTGATACTGCGCGCGAGGTTTATTCGGTTATGTAGGGAGGGAGAGAGAGAGATCGAGAGAGAGAGAGAGAGAGAGAGAGAGAGAGAGAGAAATAGAGCGAAGTAGTCTCAATTTTTATATATGTATATCTATAAAAAAAAATTGTATATTTATATAATATTTTTGTATGCATAGAGTGTTTATCACGTATTCAAAAGCATTCGATATTGCCAGGCTCTGCACATTGCTGCCCAGCTTACTTCGTAAAGCGCTTTCAAACGTACGTCATGGAGTAAGAGTCGAGCAAACTCCAGATACGCTCTTTTTTTGTATTTTTCAATGCTTTCTTTTTCTCTCAAGAGCTTTTAGCGAGTATTTTCCCACCTCTCTTGCTCTCGTTTTTCACTCTTCTTCAATATCTCTCTCTCTCTCTCTCTCTCTCTCTCTCTCTCTCTCTCTCTCTCTCTCTCTCTCTCTCTCCTTCTCGTGTGCTCGTAGCTGAGTTCAGAAGATTTTAATTAATTTATTTCTACGAAGGACGATGCGTATAGCCCGTCGACGAGGATTTTCCTCCGTTTCGGGCCGGAAAGGGCTTTCTTTTTTCAGCGCACCTCGGGTATTTTGTGCCCGGGTTTTGTTTTCGTGAACCTTTTTTTTCTCGTTGAATAATTTTCCCCGGCTGGAAATGTAAGGCTTTTTTTTGGCAATTCGTACGAATCTCAGACGCACTACGAGATGGCGTGTATATTTGCGGTTTGTTTTTGTCATATTTTTTTTGTGATTTTTTCGCGTGGACGTTGTTGATTATGGAATTTTATAATTTATTTTTGATCGTAAATTTGTTGGTCTTATTATTATTTTGTTGGTAACTTTTGTCGGGAAAGTTGGCAATTTTTTATAAAATACACACTTATAATAATAATAATTATTATTATTGATATGATTATCGATTTTTATAGTGTAGTATTCTTACTCCACTTGTACACCATTGCGGGCTTTTACTGTTCCCGTCTGTTATTCCCTTTTTACATCGCAATACTATTATCGATATTTATAATATTTTACATAATTTGTTTCTTTAAATTGATTTACTGTTAATATTTGTTATTTATTGAGGTCTCAGTTAATTCCTGATTTCCAACATATAGCCTTGCAGATTTTCACGTATAACCCTTCCCTATCACTCCCTAGTCGCACTTCGCTAATCTAACCTAACTTCCGTTGCGTCCACAGTCGTCTCAAGCTATACTATACGGCATTTGCCGAGGGTACGGGGAAACTGTGGAAAACCCGTACCGGTATAGACATCCCTATATTCTTCTGATTCTCTGGTGCACATACTTTAACTCAAGTATCTACACCAAGGTATCAAAAGTATTGGCTTGCGGCTCGCTGGTTGATGCGCCAGCCAGTGCACGGCGAAGCAGTCACCGCTCCGAGTATTGGCTGTGCTCCATGCTGCTTAACTCGAAGCACCGCCACAGCCGAACCCCGACCGCCCTTCCACCAGTGTCGGTCTTTACTGTTGATATTTGTTCGCTCATTGTTATTCACGTATCCAGTTATTTACCGTATTATTATTTTAAAAAATATAACATTGTACGTCATTTTTATGATTTTGAATTGATTTATTATCATTCTCTTAATTGCTCATTATTATTCACTTATTATTGTCATCGTTATTATTTTTTGTTTGACGATGTAGTTATTATAATCTCGTTATTACTTACTTACTTATTGATTAATGCCATTATTCTTACCATTTTGTAAATACATATTATAGTTTAATTTTACAAATTCGTCTAATTGTAATGATTTTTTACAAGTAATCGATAGTAAATAAAGCCGGGGAAAGATAATCTCCTCCCAGCAAAAGTTTCACTCTCTTGAATCAGCTTTATTTGTTCATCGATTTATTAATGTATTTTTCGATCGGGACAAAAAGCCAAAAATGCGTAGGCCAACACTACGCTCGTAAATTGCGCCCCCCCCCCCCTTCGCCCCGCTCACGTAATAATTTCACGCGGTGCAATTAACGATTATTCGCGCGCTCGCGCATGTTAACGGTCGTGCATTATCAGCGATTTTTAATTTATCGAACGAACGTGTAGTACGGGACGACTCATGAAAATGGAGCAGTGTATATATGCGTATCAATACGTAATGGAGGCGTCGACGAGGCAGCGGAAGGCACGACGGCGAGGGCCCGGGGATTTTCAATCATTTCGCTAACACGTTTGCAATGTGCGAAGAGCGGGAGAACAGGCGGTAAAAGTGGCCGCACACGAGAGAACGGATGGTGAAGCATGGTCATAATATTAATTAGAGTTTAATAAGCCCTTCATATTTATCATTTACTTCTTACTCATTATTCACCCGAAATTTACAATTGATCAAAATATGAACATTTTCCAACATTTTACCAGTTCTATTTCGTAAGAAAAATTTAAGCCACTCTGCGTTTGATCTCAATTTTTTCATTTGTTAAAAATATAATTGAAATTGATACAATTAATACGATTAATAATTAAAGAATTGAAAAAAATAGAAGGAACATTTTTTTTATCTGGGATATTTTTGTTTGCAAAAGCGTGTTGAAAACTGAACGAAAATGGTACCAATCATTTTTCGTGTGCTATCAATAAATTCCGAGTTTTCGGCGTTTGAAGCTTCGATAGAGATCGAAGAAGAATTTGAAAAATTAGATACGCTGTTGAATCTCGATAATTGAGAGTGAATCGAGGCGTGCAAGCATATCGGTTGGCTATTTTTTTGCATGTAATTATATAAAAGACATGTGCAATGATGGTGGAGGCCCGAGCTTGGTGGTTATTACTGTAATTATAGTGATATGTGTAATTACCATAATATGTATTCCTTTAATTACAAACATATATATAGGTAAAACATATTATCTAAACATTTCTGTAAATAAAAAAGCTAGTTTTATCCTTCATCGACAATAGTACTTTTTTTAAATATATTAAATTGTTGAAATACATATTGACACATCTAGAAATGGTTAGACCTTTTGAAAAATGACAATTTTTAAAAGCCATTTTCATAGAAATTTACAGTACTGTGTAGAAATAAAAATAAAAGAAATAATAGTATATATATTTCTGTAAATGAAAAACGTTGGTTTTTTCCTTTATCAACAATAATACTTTTTTTTTAATAATACAACTTGCGATGAGAAAATATGTGAAGGAAGGAGGGAAATGTAAAAACCTGCGAGGGTATTCATGGGATAAATGTACTATTTATCGTACTTTTTTTCAATATATCGACATTTTTAAATATATATCGACACAAACAAATTTCTAGGTTGTACCGCAAACAAACAAAAAACACGATTTCGCCATACCACTTTCATAGAAATTCATAGAAATGTATAGAAAGAAAAAAAGAAACAAAATTACCACATGGAGATAAAAATAAAAGAAATAAAAACATATACATTTCTATTTAAAAAATTGTTTTATCCTTCATTAACACAAACACGTTTTTCCATAAATCACAATGATAAAATCATAAATAGCGATTTTTAAATATCGGCACAAAGGAATTTCTAATGTGTAACGCAAAAAAAAAACGTTTGTCCGAGACGACCGTTTTTAACGGTGACATTTTGGGTTTCGACTCGCGGCACGAAAAACTTCATAACAGTTAATTTTTTTGTGCTGCCAGGGAAAAGTTTCCCGGCCACGGAGTTGACTCAACTTCCAGAAGAGGAGAGTAGCAAGAGTTAGATGGAAAGAGGGAGAGAGGGGAGAGAAAAGAGAAAAGTGCTCAGAGCTCTTTTACTTCTATGGCTCGCGACTCGTTTGCTTCTCTTTAAGGTACTCGATGCTTTGCACTCGTGGCCGCGACGCGGTGACAAACTGCCACACACCGCGCCCTAGGAGCACATTGCCGTGGGCAACTCCTTCGCGTTCGGGGACCAATTCTTGTTTGCTTTATTCCGTCTTCGTACCTTCGCAGCGTTCTCGCGGTTTGTTTGCGACGAAGTTTTTCACGTAATGCCCGCCACCTCGTTCTTTTGCTTGCCCTTTTGCTCCCTACCTCCTTTCCACTCATTTTCTTCCTCTATCTTTCTCCTTTTCTCCCTTACACACGATCTCCAGGTTGATTCGTCGCTTTGGACTTTTCTCGGACTTTATCAAGTTTTTCGCAAACAAACTGTACCCGTTATGGCAATATATATATATATATGTGTGTGTGTGTGTGTGTGTGTGTGTGTGTGTGTGTGTGTGTGTGTGTGTGTGTGTGTGTGGTGGGGGTGTGTGTGTGTGCCTTGACATGGGCACACTACGATGGGTAAAGCGGTAAAATTACTTTATAAAAAAAAATATGACAAATGGTGCTTGCTAAGAGAACAACAGGATACATTTCATCAAACAAATAACGAGAAGAATAATAATGATAATAATGAGAACACTAATAAACAACGATAATCATATTAGCTATACAAATGATTGCGAACTCAAACAAATCCAAAAAAAAAAATAAATACAGTCATGAATTTAATACAATAGTAATGTCAATGAGAGAAACGACAACGATATTAAGAATTATTATTGCGAACTCGGACAAACCTAAACAAAATATCTGAAACACAGGAATTAATTGAGTAGGAAAACTAATAATGATGATATTAATACGAACAACAATAAAAATAATAACAATAAAATATTGAAATCGAATCTAACCCTCGGAAGTGCGTTTCCCGGAGCAATTAAATCTATCATCATAATAATAATGGCAAACCCAGATATTGGTCTTTATTGTCATTGATATGATTATTATTTCGTTTATTATTAACACAAACAACCTGAATAATAATAATAAAAAGCAAATTGTGATAATAATAATAATCAATAGATGATTGGGAAGGGTAATAAGTAAAAAGACACATGGGTATAGGTTGCGGCTCAGAAAAAAAAATTATTATAATAATAAATGAAACAAATTGACTGAATAAAACCCCAGGATGAACCACACACGGAAAATAATAATGACAATAACTGTCATGCCAGACATTTGTTTTTATTGTCATTGTTATTATTCCGGTTATTATTAACCCAAATAAACCGGGCGGGTAGCTCTTTGTGCACGTAACACCAGCAAAAGGGAAACGCTATCTTCCTGCATCCACGCAGCGCCTACCGGAAACGTCCCTGTCGCGTCAATGTCCTCCGCAACAACGCTAAAACAGGGGCGGCTAATGGATGCCTTGGCTGAGGCTGCATATAGTGCTAAGCGACTGCCGCACAACCACTTATGCACAGCACGCTTACACCTCTGAGCGCCCCGGCAGAGGCCCCGTGGTAGTATGAGTCTGGGGACCCTATAACCAGGCGTCGCTCACAAGAGAGCGAGCCCACGGGTGTCCTCTGTCGGGACGCAAGGAGACAAAACAGAGCCCCCTGGCTGGTTGGTAAAAGCGGCCAAGAGAGGGCCTCTACCGGCGATGCGTGCGCGTCCACTTTGGAGGGTACAGTCGTTAAACCAGGAAGGCGCTCCTGGGCCGGCAGTAGTTGGGGGGCCCGAACCCGGCCCAACCAGCCAGAAAATAGACCTGCACACTGGTAAAACGCCTTGCGATAAGGCTAGCGTGGTTCAAGGCCACCGGCGGATAGGCGCGCTCGATGGCCGGGAGGCCCAGAACGGACCACTGCTACCATCATCTTCAACCAGCGGAGGTCTCTGGCCACCTCACGCTTGCCCTACACGCGAAGGATATGGAGGAACAAAAAAAATGTATACACAAGCAGGTTCACAAGCGCCACCTGCACCGAACACCGATTCTGAGGAGCCAAGGGTCTAGCCCCCCCCCCCCCCCCTGCCGCGACACCGGTAGGAAATCTGACCAGTGTCATGCTAACTGCGACAGGAACTAACGAGACAAACGCAGGGTCGCCAGGAAACTGGGATGCAGCGGAGAACAAGCTGCGAGAGCAACTTGCCATAATAAGCAGCATCCTAGACAAAATGACGGCCCGAGTAATTACGACAGGTATGGGTGAGATTAAGGAAGCGGTGGAGGTGGAAATGTTCGAACTGAAACATATGAGAGAGCTCTGAAAGACAGTTACCACACAACCGAAACGGTGCGAAAGGGTTGATGTAACTCTCCAGAGGAAACGGAAGAGACATAAACAAACCCGAAGCTCCGAGGAGGTAGTTGCTGAGCAGCGAGAATCCGAGACTTGGGCAATGATAGTCTAAAAAAAAAGAAACGAAAGGCGCCAAGGACTGATCGGACGGATGCTGACGAACAAGATAACGCGACTGAGCCGCAAAACCAGCGATCAGAACGCCTAAACCTGCGACCCAGGAGAGACGCGGTTCTGATCAAGCCGGCGGAGGGGCACACATACCTGACGTGGTCAGGACGATGAAACAAAAAATGGAAAGCATAAAACACAAAGACGAAGTACGGACGATCAGAAAGACTAAGGACGGTGCAATACTGCTACAATTGAAAAAACTGGACCGGACAGAGTTCGAGACTGCACTGCGGGAAGCGATCGGACAGATGGAACGGATCGGAGACATGACCTCCAGAGCGACGCTGGAATGCCTCGACCTTGACTGCGACACCACGAATGATGACGTTGCGGACGCAATCAACCGGGAGACAGGCACGGACACGGAATGCAAAGTCCTTATCTTTGACATGAATCACCAGTGCCAAACCATGGCTGTGTGCGAGTTCGACAGCACAGAGGCTATGGGCCTCCTCTAAAAGGGGAGGATTAAGATCGGATGGGCCAATTGTCGTATACTACAAAGGCTAGGCGTGACAAAGCGCTACCAATGCCTCGGATATGGACACACGGAAAAATACTGTATAGAACCAGACAGACACGACAGTTGCTGGCGATGCGGCGAGTGGGGACACGTGAGTATAGAGTGTAACAGCTCTCCCACGTGCTTCCTTTGCGCGGGAACTGCCGCAAAGGAAGCAGCTTTCAAAGCAGACGTAAAAATCAAGTCGACAAAATGACTACGATGGTACTCCGATGCAACATGAACCGGGGCAGCGTGACACACTCGCTTCTCCCTCAGATTACGGCGGAATTTGACGCTGACGTACTCATAGTTAGTGAACAATACAGAGACTTTACTCCGACCGAATGGTTTGCCAATAGTTCGAGCACATCGGCAGTGTGGGTCCGAGGGGAAAGCGCGGCGTTAGTCACAACTCGCGGGCGATACAAAGATTGTGTCTGGGTGAAGATAGGCGCACTGACTTCTGTCAGCATCTACATAACCCCAAACTGATCACGCACGAATACGCGGAAAAACTGAACAGCATAGAAGATGCACTGAGGGATATCCTTGGAGACGCAGTCGTCGTCGGCGGCGGCTTTAACGCACGAGCGGTCGAGTGGAGGATGCCAACGACGAGCAGACGTAGACGACTACTGCTGGAGATGGCCGCAAGGCTAGATCTGACGGTAGTTAATGAGGGAACGACACCAACTTACAGACGACCAGGCTACGGCAATCGGCAGATTGCCGTATTGCTGTACACTTTGGTCAGACCGAAATCTGACCACAGTGAAGGCGTGGAGGGTGACTGAAGACTATAACGCCAGTGACCACCAATACATTGCCTTCGACATAACAGATGAGACAACGGCGATCCGGGACCAGGGACAACGCCCCACAAGGTGGGACGTAAACCGCCTAGACATAGACGCACTAACGAGATGAGTGATGACTGCAGAGCGACCTGCGCAACGACTACCGCAGGGAACATGCCGAGCCAGAGCGGAAACGCTTGCTGAGAAGACCACCAACCTTTTTCAGCGGTTCTGCGAGGCTTCTATACCGCTAAAACGATACGGACAAAACACACGAACAGTATACTGGTGGGCAACGGAGATTGCGAACCTCAGACAATGCTGTATGGCACTTAGGCGGAGAGCCCAGAGAACCAGGAACAAAGGACACAGCTGCCTGTATGGAACAGTACCGGCGCGCCAGAGGGCAGCTGAGATCGCGATCAATAAGAGTAGAAGACAGAACTGGAAACGACTCACGGACGAGGTGACCTCGGATCCCTGGGGCGCGGGATTCAGGATTGTGACCCGAGCGTTGAGGACCAGAGCCCCACCGGTGAGAAGGGACGCGAGTACGATGGAGAACATCGTTAGCGGTCTTTTCCCGACACATCCTGAACGAAGGACGGAGATAGACAACGAGACGCAGACCGAATGAACCGAGGACCTCCTCTTCACGAAAGACGAGCTGGCGACAGCTGTGAAGATGCTAAAACCGAACAAGGCCTCAGGCCCCGATGGAGTCCCAGGGGAGGTACTCCGGATGGTTGCTTTGCAACGGCCGAATGCACTCCTGGACACACACAACGGGTGCCTGGCCGCCAGGGCTTTCAGCAAACACTGGAAGACCGCTCGAATGGTCCTTATTGGGAAAGGCAAGGGGGGCCCAAAGCTGCCGTCATCTTACAGGCCCCTCAGCCTACTCAATACGACTGGAAAACTGTATGAACTAAGACCCATACTGTTACAAGCGGTTGAGAACGCCGGCGCTATATCGGACCGACAATACGGCTATTGCAAAGGGCGCTTGACAATCGCAGTATAACCGAGGTGACTGACATCTTTCACAGGATAAACGAGATGTGCCAGGGAGAGAGACCAGTGGTCCCTTGGCGCTACTAGACGTCCGAAATACTTTCAACTCCGTCAGGTGGGACGACATTCTGGATGCGGTGGATACAACTTGCCAGATATCTCCCTATCTCCTCCACTTGTTGAGGGCTTATTTCCGACACCGCATACTCACGTATGAGACAAGGGACGAACGAAGGGACAACCGGATAACGGCAAGGGTTGGGCAAGGTTCCATCTTGGGCCCCGACATATGGAACATACTGTATGGCAGCCTACTGAGAATGGACACGCCTTTGGACACACGCCTTGTGGCGTATGCAGACGACGTCGCTGTCGCGACAGTGGGTCGCAATAGTTACCACCTTCAGCTCAGGCTGAACCAGGTGATGAGGTGCATGGATGAATGGATGACGGGATTGCAACTAGCACTACAAAAGACTGAATTAGTACTGCTCACACGAAAGCCAAGCCAAGTATCTGGGAGTCACCCTGGATACGAAGCTAATCTTCTGGTCCCATATACGGAACGTGATGAGCAAGACCGTGAAAAAGATGAAGGCCCTGACTAGACTCATGGCCAATACAAATGGACCGAGACCTTGTGTACGGAGACTACTGTAGAGCGCCACTCAATCATGCCCTACGGGGCGGAGGTGTGAGCCGACGTCCTAAAAGTGCGTAAGCGGGTGAAAGCCATGACAAGCGTACATAGGGTGGGGGTGTTAACGATTGCGTGTGCATGCCGGACCGTGTCTGAGAACGCAGTCTTGGTTATCGCGGGCGTGATCTCCATAGACCTGCTCGCTGCGGAGCGCCGCCGCGTTTACCGGCGCAGCGGACTTGCCAGGAGGGAAGACACTGCGACGGAGGAACGGACGAGAACGCTTGAATTATGGCAGAACGGATGGACGACAAACGAGAACGGCCGGTGGACAAAAAGACTGATACCGGAAATCAGCCAGTGGAAGGAGAGGAAAATTGGGGAGGTGGATTTCGGCCTGACCCAGTTCCTATTCGGACACGGGTACTTCCGGAAATACCTCTACACGATGAGCAGACTGGCCTCGCCAGGGTGTAATCAATGCATGGGAGCTCGGGACGACGCAGAGCACACGTTTCTCGCATGCGAGCATTGAGCTAGGCAAAGACGTAGACTGGAGACAGTACTACGGCCGATCACACCAAACAATGTGACGAAACTGATGACGGCGAACGCGGACAATTGGCGACTAATCGCTAATTACGTGATGATGGTCCTTCAGAGCAAAAGAATAGATGGATGCTTGGAAGACTAAACGAAGGCGACAACAGAAAAGATCCCAGGTACGAGTAATAAACGGATTTTAAAGGAAGGGACGTGCCTGTAGAGAACGCAAGGACAGCCGCCCAGTCTGAAGTAATGTGAAATACAGGGAGATGTGTTTAGTGAGGAGGGACGGTTGTATGGCTGCCGACTCCCGCACTCGACGGAACACCACCACGGTGGCCCATCGGTAGTGCGTCAAAGCATTAACAGACCCCATAAAAAAACCCAAACAAACCGAATAATAACACTAATGCTAATAACAATAATTTATCATAATATCATAATAATATAATGAGATTAATATGAATAATAAATGAATAAAACCCCAGAATGAATCACACACGTCGAATAATAATAACAATTGAAATGAATTTGCTTCGCGGTGGCAACGGAAACGATAAACAAATAGAACGAGAGTGTAAGAGAGAGAGAGAAAGACTTTCGCAGCAGATTCACACAAGTGAAAACGGAAGTTGTGCAAACACGCCGCGTATTTCGAGTCAAGTATTCCAATCGCAAAATCGTCCTTCTCGTTTTCGCCTTCCAATACTTCGCCTTCTCTCTCCGTACTCTCCTCCTCCTCTTCGTCCGGCCCCAACCCGCTCTGAGCTAGGGACGCGGGCTTTTCCCTCTCAGCTTCAAAGAGAAGTACCAAATATATATTTAGTGAAGGAAAACTCATGGAATGTTGGCCCCCTTCCTCCTTTTGATGTGGGAGCCCAGAAAAGCAGTCGCGGATTCGAGAGGAGCCAAAGAAGAGGAACAGAGAGAGAAAGAGAGAGAGTTTCACTTGCGTATCGATAGTGCCGTCGGCGTCTGTGAGACGAGACGTCGCCGCATTCGAAACGGGGACGCAAAGGCGCCGGAACTTTCGTGCTTCGAGTCCTTGTCCCTTTACTTCGAGTCATGTGCCCTTCTCACAATTAGACTTTTCGCAAACTCACCTTGTACTTTTTTTTCCAATTGCTAGTACAATAGTTTTATACAATGTTACGTGAGAAGTGCCGTGACGACGTTGTTGCTTTTTTTCGTCTTCTCTCGCTATTTTTCGTACCGAATGATCCTCCCGGAGGCCTTTTTCCTTGCGGTCAATTCTTGACGGGACGAAGACGGGCCATTTTTTGTCCGCTCGTATGGCAAGATACATGTTACTGCTTTTTTCCCGGATCCGGTAAACTTTTCCGAAAGTTATTATTATTTATTTATAGGCTGTTGTCATTATTTCTTAGTTCATTATCTAATGATTTACTTACATACTTACTAATTATTATTTACTTGCAATATTCTTATGATTTTTACGATACACGTTATAATTTAATTTTACAAATTCGTCTCATTGTAAAGTCATGTCACTAGCACCGCCATCGAAATAATTATTTTTTTACTACAAAACGGTTATTTTTGTTTCTTTCTTTACTTTTTATAAGAAATTTTTTTATTTACACAAAAACGTTTGTTTTAGTTTTTTTTCTTCTCTGTATCATAAAATGCGTTTATTTGACTATCAAATGTTTATTTTGAATTTAAAAACTTTTTATAATGATTTGTTTTTTCTCTTAATGATTAAATGTTTTTTTACAAGACTTTGGCTTTCATAAGATTTTTTCTTTGTTTACCACGCTATTTTTTATTTTTGACGCTCGAGGCAACGCTCGCGCGAAAATTTCGGTCTCGTCGAGATCTTCTCAGCGTCCGTTCTAATTTCTCGCTTTGCCTTTGTGCTCGATCTTTTTTTTTCCACGTTAGACAATTCACGTTTTTTTTTGTTTCACGGTGTCTTACAGGACTCAGAGATCTTGCTCTCTCCAAGAATATTCGAGAGTAATTACTCTCTGTCTCTCTCTCTCTCTCTCCCTCGCTCTGTCGATGTAACACTATTGTTTGTATTTGTGAGTAACCGAGTCACAGGGGGTCAGCAGATACGTCGGTATGTGAGAAGATTCTCTTTAAGCGGAAGAACATCCGAATACGTAATCGACTCGGCTGCTTCAACCGTAATCATTACGTTCTTCTCTATTCTTATACAAAAAGGTAAGAAAGAAGGAATATATATATATATATATATATATATATATATATATATATATATATATACATATTAGGCTAACGAAAAAAAACAGTATTTTTTCCTCGTTGCCACAGCAAACAATGTTAGTACACGGTAAATGGGGTTTGTTGGGTTTGTGTGAGAACCAATAATTGTGTTAATTAATTTATTTGATAGTTATATTTATGTTTATTATTATATCAGGCTGTACTTCTGAATAGCTCCGATTTAGCCGAAATGTTGCACAGATCTTTTTGATAAAACTAGTCATTGCCTAAATAGATTTTTGGCGCATCACAGTTTTTGAAACATCGATTTGTAAAATTGGATAAATTAACGCGCGTGTATATCCATCATGATGTGGTTGTAGAGATATCCGACTTTATGGACATCATCAGACACTTTCGTCACTCGTGCCGCGTTGTGTGTGTGATTTGGTTTTCTCGGGTTTTGTGGGGCTTTAGTTGTGTTTATTTGGGTTTATTTGAGCTTGGTTGTGTTTGATTGGGCTCGGTTGCATGTTCGGGGTTTGTAGGATTTGTTTGGGCTTAGTTGTCGTTGTTTTCGTTTTCTAGGGTTTGTTTGGACTGTTTGAACTTGGTGGTGTTTATTTGGATTTTGTAGGCTTTGTTCGGGATTGATTGTGTTTTTTTGGGTTATGCAGAGTATGTTTGTGTTCGTTCGGGATCGTTTCAGTTTGCCCGGGTATCAGTTTTGTAGCGTTTTTTGGGATCGTTTGGGCGTGTGTAAGCTCGGTTCTTTTTTTTGGTTTTCTAGGCTTTGCATGGAACTGTTTGAATTTGGTTGTGTTTAATCGGGTTTTGTAGCGTTGGTTTCGGCTCGGTTGTGTTTGTTTGGATGTTGTGGATTTGTTGGGTCGATCCTGTTGATAAAGTAGAGATAGCAGTAGCTCGCTATGATAGATATAAACATGAACGCGTGTTGATATATGAATTTTCGAAATTCGATGTTCCGAAGACTATTGTGATGCGCCAAGATTTTTTACTTATAATACTTATATTGTCAAAAAGAATGTCTGCAAAATTCCGGATAAATTAGAGGTTACGAAATTCGTGCTAAATCACTTTTCGGAAGCTTATCCTTATATTATATTTTTTTATTTCCCAAGTTTTACTTGTACAGCCTTTTCGGCTTTTTACAATGCTCCACTGCCTAGGGGGCATCCATTAATTACGTGAGGTGATTTTGGCGATTTTTCGACCCCCCCTCTCCCCCTAGTGAGATGTCGTGAGATTTTGCTCGACCCCCTCCCCCCTCCCCTAATCTCACGTGAGATTTTTCAAAATGCATACGTTTACGGAAAATAAATTGTAGTAGAAGTAACTGCGGTTGTAGTACCATTTACTCCACCATGTAAAGTAGTAGGGAGACTCTCCCTACGTGATAAAAATTATGTGATTACTAAAATTACTAAAATTACTAAAATTACGTGAGATTTGCCGAAGCCCCCCTCTCCCCCACGTGAGATTAGGTGAGATTTCGCTCGACCCCCTCCCCCCCTAAACGCCTCACGTAATTAATGGACGCCCCCCTGTGTCCACCGCTCTCATGCCCCCCCCCCTCCCACCTTGCGACCGCAGCCGACTTCCTCCTCTCTATCGTATTCACCATGCCGTCTCATGTATTCACCAGTCATGGGCATAGGGAAACTGCGGAAAACCTATACCGATACAGCCAGTCCCAAGTTCGCCTCCCAGTCACGGAACTAGTCACCTTTTGCCGAGAAAATGTCGAAGAAAAACATTTCCTGACGAAAGTACGCGACTGGAATTCGAACCCGCGACCTCTCGATCCGCTGGCCAGCACGCTAACCACTAGACCAATGCACCGGGTTATATTATCTTATTAATAGTTACTATTATTAAATTTTCAAAATTTATTGTTTATAATTAAATTTATATGAACATATAAATATCAATGTTAACATATTATCAAATATTAATATTAATATTAATATTTATGTGTGTGTATATGTATATACTGGGTGTCCTATTTTTATTTTACATCTGATTTATCTCGAAAAATTCTGCTCCGATCAAGTATTGAGTATAATAAAACTTTTAGGGTTTAAACACCTTGAAAAATCTCTCTTGTTTCAAAATTGAAATCGCGACGTTAAGATGGCCGATATGTTAAAACAAATAGGGACATGACTTTTTTCACCAAAAAAATTGTCAGGCCAAAAGTAACAACTTTTGTAGACAGTTTTTTTTATAATGTTCATCATTTTGAGGTTATATTACATTTAGATTTTTTGATAACCCAAACAAACGCAAGTAAACTCATACCCACACACACACTTACACTAGGGTTGTTAAAAACTTGACCTTCTCGTAGTACATTCGGGATAGCGCTAAAATAGTAAAAAAATGGTGCTCCAATCTAAAAATTATGAACTTTATCAAAACAATATTCCTACATGAGTTGTTAGTTTTGGCGACGCAATTTTTTTGGTGCAGAACGTCAGGTTATCATTTTTTTTAAACATGTCAGCCAGCTTAACGTCTCCGTTTTGAATTTCGGATTTTTTTTCAAACCTTTCCCTTTGCATTCTGAAAGCTTTACTACGCTCAATACTTGATCGGAGCAATATTTTTCGAGATAAATCAGGTGTAAGATTAAAATGGGACACTCAGTATATATATACAGGTGTATATATATATATATATATATATATATATATATATATATATGACTGCATTAAACTCTACCTATACTAAAGGGGGCTTAATGTTTTCTCGGTGCAACATTTTTATATTGGTGCAATAAAGCATCCGTGGTTCTCTCGAAACATTGTGCGGCAGCTTTCATTTTATCACTCCCTCTCTCTTTCATTCTTTGTCTCTTTTTTCCTCCATTGCTTTTTC
>OY723388.1:27212826-27220326 GCA_963210295.1 Ophion ellenae
ATATATCTATAAATTTATATATATGTATACACATATATACGTGAGAATAATACGGCACACGGTTAATGGGTATGTGTGGCTCGACTCCGAACTATAATCTATCGCTCGAACGCTCCCGAACAACCCAGCAATTATTGTTTCCGCGTTCCTATTTTTTCTTCTTCTTTTTTCTAGCCTCTTTTTTTCATCGAGCTCGCCGGATAATCCGAAATTCACGACAATCAATTGCGTTACGAGAAAATGAAGGTGGTACGAGCGCGTAATTAATTGTTGGAGGGTTGCGAGATTTTTTTTGCAGATATTGCACACGGTGGTTCGTGTGTGTGTGTGTGTGTGTGTGTGTGTGTGTGTGTGTGTGTGTGTGTGTGTGTGTGTGGGCTTGAGAAATCGAGCGAGTTTATCGGCTAGTCAGGCTGGGTAAATAATCCCACGAGGAGGAGGTTCAGCTGGATTTTTTTAAGGATTTTTTTAAGGAGAAAAATACGTTGTGGTCTCTCTCTCTTTCTCTCTCCCTCGGTCAGTTTAATTCGGAGTCGGTGATTAGAGGGATACGGGACTATCAAAAAAGGTTGCCAAATATATGTAAAAATTGATATGTATTTTTTTTTACAAGCTCTTATTTAATGTACTAAAAAGTAGAAAATATTTTTTTTACCAAGTCACTTATATGTGACTAAAAATAGAAGCTTGAGGTGCTCAACTTTCTAAATGTTTCATCAATTTGTTACATTCAGTTTCATTAACCGTATTTAATGTGGCACAATAGTAATTAGAGAAATTATTATCACAGGTTCATACTCCGTTTTAGGATTTTTATTTAAGAAATCTAAGGTTGTTTAACAGTAAATTAAATACAGTTGATATGGTAACGGATTTACGAAAATTAAAGATTATATGTCTAAATTTTAAGTGTCCCATGCTTTTACTTATAATCAGATATAGGTGACTTGGTAAAAAAAATCTTTCTTACTCTTTAGTATTTGAAATGAAAGCTTGTGTAAAAAAAATGACATCTAAATTATTTCCTATTTTTAGTCTTTAATTGATTTTATTAGAGCTCTGAAATGTTTGCAACGAGGGGTTAATCGTTCCAAACGAACCAGTGTTATTATTGATTGATTGTCAGGAGAAATCTTGGAGAACTGTGATAGGTGGCATCTATCATAGATGTTGGCTCATTACCTATTGGACCTTACCGTTTAACATATTTTACCTATTCGACCCTTTTAACGATTGTGCAATCCGAGAGCACTTAGAGCCAATTCATATGTTCTCATGCACTTTCCATATATTGTCACCTCTTAGATGCATGATTGCAAAATTTCAGGGCTCTAAGTAGTCGGGAACTGCATCTTACAAAAAGTCAAATCATATTTAAAAAAAAATTAAGTCGAATCATGCATTGTCACCTCTTAGATGCACGTTTGCTAAATTTCAGAACTCTAAGTAGTCGGGAAGTGGGTGAAATATCGATTTTCCGTCTTGCATCTCACACCAAGTCAAGTTGAATAAAAGCTTGTAATATAAAAATGCCAAAAATATAGGAATGTCGAAGATATTTCTAAAATATAAAAATAGCAAGAATTTAGAAATATCAATCAAATCAAGAAATCAAATTTATGATGGGTGTGGGAATGAGAAGTGGAATACAGTGGGGAATGTAATAAGGGGGAAGACCACGTACAATGGAATCTACGATAAAAAATAATAATAAGATAAATAAAAAAATAACAATCAATTGAAATTACAATTAATTGAACTTTTAATCGATTAAACTATTATTCATATATTATATTTAATTATATTATTATATTAAATAATCAATAATATTTTTTTCTTTTGGATATTAAAATAGGGCGCAATTTGATCGTGTTCACAGTGAACCACACGCACTCTCTTTCTCTCCCTCTCTCTCTCTCTCTCTCTCTCTCTCTCTCTCTCTCTCTCTCGCTCTTTCCCTCTCTCGCCTATCCGTGTACCACCTTAATTACGATGTACGAGGGAAGTACAGTCGTCGTCCTGCCGGCAAATTATGCAAACCTCTGCGATGGCACTCACCGTCATTATTGACGAATGACCGCACGCGGGAGAGGGTCGAACCCTCGCGATTTAAAGGGCTCGACGCGCGAACCGAGTAACCTGTTCATGCGAGGTTGATATCGCATTTTCGAAAATTGATTCAAACGCCAATACAAACTTGGTGCTGGTATGCAGAACTCGTGCAATTATGGGAAATGGCATCAAACTTCAGTACCGATCCTCTTTCCGTGTGTGTGCGTGTGTGTGTATGTGTGTGTCTGTGTACGTAAACATACGTGCGCGCATCACGATGCAACTGCAGCGATGCGGCAGTGGAGCGCTCCGTATACCAACCGTGAAGATATAGGGAGACGGAAACGCTAATCTCATTTGGCGTATACGTCCGGGCTCGGCAAAGCCACCAACTGACAGTAGACGTCCTATCGTTCCTGTTGACACATCGCGAGAGAGAGAGAAAGGGAGGAAGAAAAAGAGAGTGGGGGGAGGAGATGACGGTGATGATGAATTTATTAGACCCTAGGATCAATTATGGGTCGAAGTATAAATCAGCGCGGCTATCGTGTGATAAAACGTCATACACAAACTTAAGGCCTTATATACGCGATTTTGTCGATTTTCGAAGGTACTTTTCTAGACGTGGTTAAAAAAAATTGACGCATATATTGACAACTTTTTTTTTACAGATCATTTATGTACATGGTTAAGTATATGTAAAAAAAATCAGAATTATTAACAAATGGCGAAGATATAACATAATAAAGCAATGTATTTTTTTTGCGCGCGCGTTGATGGTGAAAGTTCTGGGCATCGATGTGGGTGTCTGAAAAAGAATGAACATAATTATAATTTTATAATGAATGTATCTTTAGTGTGAACCAACAATATTATTGTTAAAAAATTATTATAATGAAAATTCGGAACTTACAATTTTTTTACTCAATTTTCTGTCGTTATTTTATTTTAAATATTTTTCTATGTCATTGAAATTTTTGTTTCCGTGGATCACACGATAGGTGATGATACTAATAATATGTTGTAAACATTTCAAAGCGATCTGAACCTTCGTTCAAGAGTTAGAACTTTCACAAGGTTCGAAAAAGTGAATCGTGGAAAAATGGCTTTGAAGTTGGCGATCGGGCGCGCCGCGCGGTATCTATTATAAATGCAATCTTACCTTATTTTTGGACTGTTTGGAATTTTTCAATTCTGTAAAGCTTAAAATATTTTTAACCGGTCAGGCTAATGGAATAAAAAATAATGAAAAAACTTAAAATATTTTAAATTTTCCGCGTATATAAGGCCTTAAGGGACCATCACAGTGTAACGGGTCGAAAAATAGCTGATTTTCGTAATTGGCTTTGAAGTTGGCGATCGGGCGCGCCGCGCGGTATCTATTATAAATGCAATCTTACCTTATTTTTGGAATATTTAGAATTTTTCTATTCTGTAAAGCTTAAAATATTTCTAACCGTTTAGGCTAATGGAATAAAAATTATTTTAAAAAATGATTTTTTTTTTAATTTTTCGCGTATATTAGGCCTTAAGGGATCATTACAGTGTAACGGGTCGAAAAATAGCTGACTTTCGTGATTTTTTTTTCGACGGTTAAATGAGCTAATTAGTCTGATTTTTTAATGTCGAACCGAAGCACTCATAAAGAACAGAAAATACCTTTTTAAACGTTTATTAATTTTTTTTTACATTTTTAAAGGCCGAAAATGTCTTCGAAAAAAAGGAGTCCTCACGGTGTGCACGGCTGTGGCCGTAAATATTATGTGAACCGAAATGTGTGAAAAGATTATTAATCAGTATGACAGTTGTTGTGTTGCTATCTGGGTTTTTTTTCGAAATCAAAATTGCTGTCACCACTGCGTGTGACCAGCACGTCACACGCAGCTGGTCGAATCCATTTTTCTAAGAAAGGCTGTAGCAACCGGAATTATTCGAACTTCACCTCAAAAATTGAACAGCATGTTTATAACCGTCTATACTATCGGATACGGAAAAAAATCGGATTCTCGGAAAATTGTACAGGTGACGATCCCTTAAGGCGTTAGGCCACAGTAACGGGTATAAAAGCATGTGTGAATTTAACAGTTTTTTTCGTATGAAAAAGTGAGTCGCTCATCAAATTAATTACACATCTATTTAGTATGAATATCAAGCTGTTAGAAAATATAGATATATATTTTTTTCGATGTACAAAATGGCCGACAACTCGAAACTTCTCGAAACAGCTTTTTTTTTAAATTCCGTACGTACTTCTCTAGGTATTGTAACGTAGATTGACGAGAACTTTTGTTTTTTGTTCTAGGTAAAAAATTGTGGATGCTAAATGTCACGCCGCGGAGCGCCTAAAAAAAAGATAACAAAAGAAAATATTAGTAGTCGGCGATTTTGTACATCGAAAAAATATATATATATATTTTCTAACAGCTTGACATTCATACTAAATAGATGTGTAATTCATTTTGTGAGTGAATCACTTTTTCATACGAAAAAAATTGTTAAATTCGCACGTGATTTTATACCCGTTACTGTGGCCTAACGCCTTAACAATGGTTCAACGAAATATGGAAAAAATAGTACGTGGGGTTACAGAGTACGAACATAAAATAATAACAATAATAAATAATATCCATAATATAAATATTAGTAACAATAGCAAGGACGACGGTAATAATAATAATGTAAATAACAATAATTACAACGACGGTGATCATAACAACAATAACGAGGATAATAATAATGATAATAACGTTAATTATAATATGCATTAGCTCATGATACTATGAGGGGAGTATGCATTCGTAAAGATATAATAATAATTGAGGAGTTTTTCAAGAATCGGCGCAAGGTCCGATTGACTCGTCCGGTGAAATCGGTTCAACCGATTTCTTCTTTTCTTTGTTCCTCTATCTGTCTCTATCTGTCTCTCTCTCTCTCTCTCTCTCTCTCTCTCTCTCTCTCGCTGTCTTTGAATACATATTCCAGTGGAACCGATTGACTCGTGCGGTAAATAGTCCAGTAAAAGAGATGAAAACCCAGCACTTTTTAGCGTCGAATATGGATTTTTGACTGAAGGTAGATGGTTGCATACTAAAAGTAACCCCAATAAAATGTTGCCCCTCAACTCGCCCCAACCCTAAGAAATAGGGGTTGAAAACTTAAAAATCGCCGTATCTCGATAATTAATAGCCCGATCAAAAAAGGTTTCAAACAAAAGTAGTTTGGAATAATAAAATTCGTATAAAGTTATGTGATGTCGAACTCCCTATCTTTGAAAATAGCGGCACAAAAACGATTCGAAAATTCGGGGTTGATGCGTGAGCGAGCGGAGTAGACATACCGCTGCGTCCTTGTCTGCGTCAGATGTTCTCTCATATTTTTGTGCCGCTATTTTCGAAGATAGAGGATTGGACGTCAGATAACTTTATACGTATTTTATTATTCCAAACATCTTATGTTTGAAACAATTTCTGATCGGGCTATTAATTATCGAGATATGGCGATTTTTAAGTTTTCAACCCCTATATCTTACGGTTGGGGCGCGTTGAGGGTCAACATTTTCTTGGGGTTACTTTCAGTATGTAACCATCTCCCTTCAGTCAAAAATTCATTTTCTACGCTAAAAAGTGCTGGTTTTCGGCTCTTTTACTGGACTCAAAGTCGTTTTAAGGAGTGAGATGCAGTCAGAAGCTTGAAAAAAAACGAGCATTTTCAATAATGTTTGTTTATAGTAATTAAGGTTGTTTTGCAAAAGTGGTTACACAGACTTCTTATGTTATATTTCAACTTGACTTGTACAAATTTTGAAAGAAAAATATTGATTATTTAAAAAATATCGCCATCTTTGTCGGACCCCCTTCGGCATGCAGTGCTTTGCGGTGACCATCATAAAATTGTACTGAATGATCTGAAATAAAAAAACCGAAAAAAAAATCATTAGTTTAATAATAAATCTAGTCCTTAATCGAATTTTTTTTAAATTAACAAAATGGCAGCTTCCGGCAGATAACTTTCGATTTTTTATCAAAAAATCGCTCGTTTATTGTTTAAAAAAATAGAAATTTTCAACAAAAATGAAAATCCTTTGATTATGGACTAGTTTTTAGTGCTATCAATAAGCACACCAAATTTCATCAAATTCCATCGAGTGGTTTTTGAATTACAGTGGTCACCGACTTGAAAAACATAGTTTCGACAAAAACGCGTTTAAAGTTTTTCGATGTGGATATGGTATTCTATGTTCGTAAAATTTTGAGCTCGATAGATGAAGCTAACCTTTTTTTTATGTATTTTGATCCGCTGAATCCGAATATCACAACTTTTGCCGGAAAGTCGAGCATTCAATTGTTCATAGCCAATTGTTAAAACAATTTTTCAAAAAATTAAAGCTTTTCGGGATGAATTGTTTTTTTTAAACATTTTGGGCAATTTTAAAACGAAAGTATTCTTTATACAATTTTGCTAAAGTTTATAGTTTTTGAGTAATACATTTTTGCAAATTTCTGAAAGAGTTTTCAAATTTTACACTTGATTTATGTATAGAAATACTAATTAAAAAATTACTTACATCGAATCATCAATTCCTCGCCCATACAATAGGGCTTTTGCCGATGTGGAAGCTTCCAAAATATCAATTTGTTGTTGTCTTCGAAGCATTCTGCCTTTCCGGGTATTATCGTTTTCGCGTTTGTCAGCCGCCACCTGCCATGGGGACCCGACCCCCTTTCACTAATTGTGTTATATCCCGGAAACTGTTCATTGGATTGACTTGAAACTTTCAGGGAATATTTTCGAAACATCATACTTCAAAAAAATGTAAAAAAATCGATTTTTTGAAAATTTTGACTGTATCTCACCCCTTAAGGCGGGATATACATTTACAACGATCAAAAAATCGATTTTTTCCCCCTTTGAACGATAGAACTATATATGTGGAATATTTTCCCAAAGTTTCAAAGCGAAATTCGAAAAACTTCAAACGTTACTTCAAACTTCAAACGCCCATCAACGCTGTGCCTCACCGCTACGGATTCGGAGTGAACTTCAAACGCGTTTTTCTCAAAACTGCATTATCGAAATTGGCGTGCACGATTGCTCAAAAACTATTAAGCCGATTGAATTGAAACTTGGTAGAAATATTGATAATATTGGTACCTTCTACTTGACGAAAATTGTTTTTGAAAAATTGGAAAAAAAAACTACTTTTTTAATCCACATTTTACAGAAATTTTGCGTGAAATGTTGATTTTTTTGTTGTATATGCGTGCCATTTTCTCAAATTTGCATTTTATTCACTTTAATTATCGTCACATATAAACTATACATGTTCTAACTGAAAAAATGTTTGAACTTTTTGCAAATCAAAGTCTACGGGAAGCTAGACTGCACGCCGATTCGCAACTCCCGCGGCGACCTTGCTGTAACACTCTGCTACAGCTCCGCCATTTTGAT
>OY723388.1:27225326-27250326 GCA_963210295.1 Ophion ellenae
TACATTTTTTTCAAACATCTTGTGGAGCACCTCCATCCGCATATAAACATCAGGAGGTCAAAGTCGTTCAAGGTCATTTAAGGTCACCTATTAAAATGAAATACAAATCTAAATTTCTCAGATCACTACAAAATATTTGGTAGTGATATATAGATTTCTATCGTCGATACTGACCTTGAATGACCTTGAACGATTTTGACCCCTCATGTTTTTAATGCGATTTGAGGTGCTTCACAAGATGGTTAAGAAAAAATGTACCATTCCATTTTGAAAAGTGGAGGTGACCTTCACTGTGCGCCAGCGTCTCCACCGAAATAAACAAAATTGGTCGCATTTGATGGCCCCCTTCACACCGTACAACTTTTGTCCGGAACGTTTTTTTGTGACGTCGATGATTACCGAGTTATTTCGGGTGGCAGAGATATGAGGGACACCCTGTATATATATATATATATATATATATATATATATATATATATATATATATATATATATGTGTGTTTAGATATATATATTTCCGTAACTCATTGAATATACATGCCATTCCTCTCTCGGCTTTCTCGTTGTCGCTCCAGGGTGGCAAGCTGTTCTCCTCCGCGCCCTCTCCGTACCAATTGTGCCCACTCGAACGGGTAGTAAAATTCCACGAGCGATTATTCACGCGGTCGGGAGCCTCGTTAAAAAGCATCCTCCTCCTCCTGGTCGTCCTCGGGCTTCTTTTCGCTTAATACCGTAGGTCCGGATAAAATTAAAGGCGAAGATCCCGAAAGGGGTTGCTATCTCTTTAAAACGTCTTGCCGCAAGGAAAGATAAAAATAAATTAATCGGAAAATTAAGTAGATGATAACGAAGGTAACTCGTAGGGCTCGAGTCAAATTTGTGTACGCGAGGGAGAAATACGTTCGACACGTTTTTTTGTTGGTGAACTTTAATGCATCTTCCACTATATGTATACACTAGTGGAATTAATCCTGGAGACTTTTAATAGGAATTACCTTTGTTATCTTTACGAGGAAAATGTATATTCTACTACGCCGAAATGATACTGTGATGTTTTTATTTTGATATATATATAGGTGTTATTTAATATTTGCATTAATGATCCTGCCCTGATAAGAATATGAAATATAAGTGATTATATCGTAAAAATGAGCAATGAATGCGAAATTTAGAAAAAATTGGCAAATGTCCCGAATTAATGCCACTGTAGTGTATATCTATATATACATTTAGAGGCTCATGGGCGGAGTTTTTGCGACGGAGAAAAGTTCGATTTTTGGTAGTTCTTCAAGTTCTCCCGTGCGGAAATTGAGTTGGGGCTGTGATCGGGCCCCAATAATATTCCCCTAACTTTATTCGGGCCCTCATCTGGAAGCCACATGAGGGCCGTTAGCGGCCGGTCACACTTTGTCAACAAGGGCCATTAAAGGCGCAACTACCGGGGCCTTATAAGTTGCCTCAATGGCGCCTCATCAAAACCATTTTAGCGCCCTGAACATGCCTCAACGGCGCCTCATCGTAACCATTTCAGCGCCATAAAATATCCGTATCAGTGGATATACGTGTATGTTAAATGCGTCAGGGTATATCTGTATTTGTTTTTATGTAATTGATCACGTGCATAGGTGTGGAAGTGAGTACATGTCTATGTATGTGTGCACGCCTAGAAATGTGATTGCGTATTTGCATGTGAGCCTTTATGACAAACTGCCATGACAAAATCAATATAAAAAATAATCCATTCTAAGGAATGGGTGTGTAGTAGAAATAAAAAAAATATATGGGTCTACTGAATCACTAGAATCTATTTCCATTGAGGGCAAGATCTGGAAAACAAAGACCAATTTATTTACTTATCCTACAGTCAGATAATGTTTATGAATGGGAAATATCAGCGAAGTCTTCAGAATAAATAATTTCCCTTATGATAAGTATTGAGCGGAAATTAGTTGCTATAAAAATGTCGAGAAAACCGGTTGGGACTGTTCACACTTATGCGTTAGCATTTCTCCATGTATGAGTGAAACCATGAGTAATTGTTTGTATCTATGTAAAAGGTTTCTTTAATTTGATAAATAAATACTGTTTGATGTTTGTCTGCATATTTTTGTTCTTCGTTGATTTTTTATTTGCTAATGCCCTTACGCTTTTTCCCAATTTGCGTTCAATAATATTATTTGATCGATGTATATAATCGATTTGAATAATTGACATACCATCAACCATGTAGCCTAAGCTATTTATACTGGTTTATCGCTATAATAGTCAGATCTAGGCCTATTGTGGAGATCCCTACTTGTTTATCCCTATACTGGCCAAGTCTGGGCCTATTTTGGAAATCTCTACAGGTTTATCCCTATAATGGCCAAGTCGGGTCCTTTTGTGGAAATCCCTACAGGTTTATCCCCATAATGGCCAAGTCGGGCCTATTGTGGAAATCCCTACAAGTTTATCCCGATAATGGCCAAGTCTGGGCCTATTGTGGAAATCCCTACTAGGGAAAGCACTAGGAAAGCCCTGAAAGGCCCTTATTTTTATTAGGGATGCCCTATCAGTTTTCCGCACGGGCTCTTAGAAAAAAATTGCGTGTTTTTGTGATGAGTAATTAATTAATGGGGCCATCCCAAGTGACGGCTATATTTTTTCGCTATTTTTGGGAATTTTTTTTCAACCATTAAAACACACTGTATTTGATTTTTCACTACACATTTATTAACATTTTTACAGTCCCTCAGAGTTTTATCAAACAAAAATAACGAGTTGACTTCACACCGTTCGGAAGAAACTCATGTGTGAAAAAAGTTGATTGACGGCTGCCATGATTCCGGAGGGTTTGCTCATCTGAAATTAAAAATCAGCCCCGGTTCTAAGGGGGGGGGGGGGGCAAACCGGGGTACCTGCCCCGGGCGGCAATTTAAAGGGGCGCTGAATTCTTTTGTTTGTAAAAAAATTGTTTCACTGAAGCGTCTAGCATCCAGGGCGCTTTAGTGAGTTTCAATGGCCTCGTGATTCTAGCCATCGAAAACAAAAGTGCCTACGAGACGAACTTTGATGAAGTCCGTTTAGGCCTCTTTTGAAAAACTGCCCATGTATAGCTCAACAAGTTGTCGATCGATCTGGCTGATCGCGTAAATAAATTACTTTTTTGGGATAAAAATTGTCGAGAAAATTGTCAAAAATATGAAAATTTGATTACAAAGCCTACTTAATTTTTAATTTTATACTTTTCCATATTTTCATAGGTATATCCATCGAACAATGTTATACTGAGTAACCTCCCAAAACTTCAGCCAGATCGGTCAATCACTTTTTTAGCTATAACATGAGCAGTTTTTCAAAAGACGCCTAAAGAAATACCTTATAACGCCGCCATTTTTTTTTAATAAATAAAAATTAACACTTAAAAGTTGTAATAACATAATGTCAACATTTTTAAATGATGCGATTATTTCATCACCTTTAAAAAAATGTATGAAAAATGACTCATTTTCGGGCGTCTAAAGAGATTTCCCCCCTTAATCTCAAATGCTGGAGGGGAGGGTCGCCAATGTCAAGTTTTTGCCCCGGCTCGGAAGAATCGTAGATCCGGGGCTGTTAAAAATCCAAACCGCATTTAAATTTGTAGACCTGAGGCTATCGTCGGAATTAGAGTAAAGTAAAAATATCAAAAATTCAATTTTTGGCACGGTTTTAAAAGTGAAGTTCTAAGTTTCGTCATTTTTTTCGACTTTTCCAGTTAAAAAAAAACTTCTAGTTCGTAATATTCGTAGTAATATTCTTTCGTAATATTCGAGTTCGTAATATTCGTTCGTAATATTCGTTCGTAATATTCGTTCGTATATTCGTTCGTAATATTCGTTTGTAATATTCGTTCGTAATATTCTAGTTCGAGTGATAACTATAGATGTGCTGACTATACCTTAAAGATTTGAGCGAATTTCGTTCAATAATTTTTGAGATATCATGGAAGCCAATTTGAAAAATATATTTTTGAGAAAAGCGCGTTTGAAAGTTCAAGTACGATTTACACAAAGAAAATGTTGACTCACCATTAGTCTCCTATGCCGGGTCTATATAACACGCACACATTTTTTGCAATTTGTGCACATTTTTTTCGAGTTTTTGCACCTGACATATGGGATGACCGCCTTAATTCCTGAGTTCCAGGATCTTTCGGGCATTTTTTCGGGCTCGAAAAAAAAGATGGGTTTACCATCCATTTTTCTAGTCTTTTTTATTGATGTTTTAAGAACTTGCGAAAAAATGTTGTGCAAAAAAAATTCAAATTGAACAAGTTATGGGCCTCTAAATATGAAAGCTCCTATTCATCTGAAATCATCAATCGCCAGCCTAAGTTCTGTATAATTAGTCCGAATAATCTTGCTTTCATATCATTTTGATAATTTGTAAGTTATTTTTCTTCCCCTGGTAGAAACACCGGTTGAAGAGGAACCAAATGCTTTAATACTTTCATTTAACCCTTTCTAACGTAAATAATGATACTTTGTAAAATATTCTGGGTTTACGATGGCTTGTATTCATCTTGCCTCATTGGACGGTTAACAAATTAACAAAAAATCACGCAATAACCTTGAAAATTTCTGACAAACCGTTCTTATTATATTAATAATTAGTACTTTCATTGTGTATACCTACCGGTCTTTAATTAATATCAGCAACTCAAATAAACTGAAACGATGCTAAACTTTACCAAAAATTACATCGTTTTGTTGAAAAATCGATATTGTTTTCTCACTCGAGACGCGTGCTTCCGCCACAGTTGATACTTTCACACTCGTTCACCTCATCACCACCCCATCCAAACTCCAACAGAAGCACTGTGCTCGCACACACTGTTTAGTGGCTAGGCTTATGATTCATCTTACCCCGTGTATTCGTCTTGCCCCAAGTTCCCCTATTTCATTCCTTTCTTAAAAAAAAAAAATCCGACGAAAACGGTCGACAATAGGCAGTTATAGTGGTGTCCTCCCTTAAGGTACTACGTGCACGAACCTCCTCATAGGAAAAAAATTGATTTTTTTGTAGGCTGTAGTAGAGACATAAAAAATGACGTCCGCAAAAACTCTGCAGGCCTTACCGACTAAATATTGGCTGCACAACTTAATTCGGTCCGTTTTTTTGCTTAAAATACGCACTTATTTGAATGATAAAATGAATTAATACATTAATCAAAATGTTGTCCATCCCTAGCCACTACTTTTCCCCATCTTTCATCTTCATCTTTTGAAGCCAAGAATGAATCGAGCCAATTTTTGATACCCTGTTGTGACGCGAAGCGTATTCCAGTCAAAGCGTTCTGCATCGATCGCCCAACAAATGGTGGTCGGAAGGGGCATGGTCTGGGCTTTAGGGCGGGTGAGCCAGAATTTCCCACCCGCTATTTTCCAACTAGTTTTTAACCACAACAGCAACGTGAGGCCGAGCGTTGTCATGTTGAAAGATTATGGACTCGTGTCTGGTCGCATATTCTGGACGTTTTTCGGCTATAGCTCGCTTTAAACGGATCAATTGTTGCCTGTAGAAGTCTCCCGTGATGGTCCCAAAAACATTCACTTCTCAAATAATCATTTTCTGTATCACGTTTATTATTATACCCAAATACATTATATTTTGCTTTTTTCAGATTCGATAAGTTATAGATTTTCTGTTGACTAGTCAATCCGCTAGCACTACCTTAAGAGTCTACACTGAGAAAAAAATGATTGATCCAATATCATTGGTGTTATTGAATGAAATTTCGTTGATTCAATTGTGAAATTGTTGGTGTAAATGATCGAATTTATTAGTCCATACAAAACGGTGTTGACTACAATGACATGATAAAATTGAAAGTTTTTTTTCATTCAAAAGATATGTTGTTAGTCGAGAACAATATATTATTGAAACTATAGAAAAAATTATCGCGAACAAATTATATAGTTTTGAATGCAATTTCTGCAACGAACCAAAAAAGCGTTTCAATTCATAACATGAATATTGTTGATTCGAGTACACAAGAAAAATTGAAATTCGCTCGTTTGATTCAAATAAAATTTCTATTGAGTAAATATGTTATTTTATTGTTTTCACCATATTCGATATTGATTTTATGTACATTATTCGTTATAATATTAATATTTTATTTTGATTGAAAAATATTAAGCAAATGTCTGAATTGGTTAAAAAATTATGCGAAAGTGAAATTTGTTTCTTGCACATTTGGCTGAAAAAATCAACCAAATCATGGCCGAGCGCCACCGAAATTATAGGTGTGAGGAAACCCGTAGTTCTCGGAGTAACCGCTAGAGGCCGCACGCGCGCTCGTTTCTCGTAAGCGTAGCGCGAACGGAAAATCTACTTAAACGCTGAAGAAACTCTAAAGACTATCGCTTCTTGGCCTATGGCTAAGATCAAAGTGTAGTATCTGTTCTAATCAGTTGAATATCTGATATTCTCTCCATGGATATTCCATTGGATATCTGATATTTTCTCCACTAATATCGTGGATGATCATTCTAAAGCTCACTTTTTATTTAAGATTTAAAACAAATTGAAAAACTAACATCCCGTGGCATATTCGTTTCGATGTAGTGAAGAAATAATTGATTCTTTGGATTATATGTTTGTACGAAATAAAAAACGTTTGTAGCGACCGCATAATTATTTCATCCAATACATTTACGGATTCTATATAGAATAATTTCAATAGAATATAATTTTAATTGAAGGATAATGTAGATATTCAGAGAACAGAAGAACTTTATTCAAATAAAATAATGTTATTTGAATCAATCACATTTTCCAATAGTTTATAGTATTGAAACAATCTCATATATCGGCGGCACTCCGCAGCAGCACATTTATTTGGATCAACCAATATATTTTTTTGATTCAATTGGTTTTTTTTTCTCAGTGTATACTAAAAAAATGCCCAAGGATAAAAATATTTTTTCAAATTTCTAGACTAAAATACTGCCTGCATTATCACATTTTCTACGGTCGCGAAATTTCCGCGTCAGAGCCTCAAAAAACACATGGCCACCTTACAATTGTCACCACGTACATATATAGACATACGCAGGTATGTAATTTTCCTCCAAACTCATTTTTCACACAATTTGTCATATACAAATTCATTTTTCCCTATATATGCATACAAGCGGATCCGGTTGTGCGAAGGGGGTGAGATGGGGCAGGGTGTTGTTTTCGTTCTTGCTTTTTTTTTTATTTCCTCAGCGGGGGCGTCCGTTTTAGGGAGACGACGAAGGTCCGCGCGGTGTGAGCAAAAACATTTGCGGGAACGAGTTGAGCGCGGACGGGTACGCGGGGGGGCGCGATGTCCGGAGGGTAGGACAACGCAGGTTCGTGTACGTATGTGCGTTTGTGTGCTTCCGGATGACGGAAGGGGTGACAACCGCATAAACGTTGGGCAAACAATATTTGCATGACAAAACGTCACCGCGATAGGGGGTATGAGCGAGAGTGAGCGAGAGACAGAGGGGGGATTTATACTCTTATATTCTGTCCAGCAGGGGGCGTCCTAGACCCCACAAGCCGCACACGTTTCACTTTTTATAATTTTCCCACCTCATATATTTATATATTCCGATATCCCCCCCCTCCTCCCGCCTTTCGCCGCGCGCCCCTTCTCTGGCTTCCCTGTTTACCGAGCGGTTTCGCAATTTTCTCGTAACTCCGGCCTTGCCGCCGTCATGAATGAAATACTCGAAGCGGCGAAAAGTGTAACAGGGCATGAAAAATAGAACGAAAAAACAATAAATAAAAAAGGAGACGCTTTCGTTAACTTTAGTTCGCTGATGGAGGAAAATCTGTCCTCTCGGGTGTACAGTTCCATTAAGGCAGTATTGTTGTCTAGAGCGCTGTTGTCGAGGTAATTTTTGGGATGGAGTGACTAAAAAAAACTAAAAAATTTATATGTAAAAAATATTTAAAAGAACAAGCTTTTATTTAATGTACTAAAAAGTAGAAAATTCTTCTTTTTTTTTTACCAAGTCACCTATATGTGACTATAAATAAAAGCTCGGGAAACATTCAAACGCTCAACTTTTTGAATGTTCAAAAAATTTGATCAATTCAGTTTCATTAACCGTTTTAAATTTGGCACAATAGTAATTAGATACATTATTATCACACGCTTTTACTCAGTTTTAGGATTTTTATTTGAGAAATCTCAGGTTGTTTCAAAGTAAATTAAATACAGTTAATATGTCAACGGATTTATGTAAATTAAAGATTATTTATCGAATTTTTTAGGTAACATATAGGTGACTTCGTAAAAAAAAATATTTTCTACCTTTTAGTACATTAAATAAGTTTCTTTTTTTATATTTAAAAAATTATATAATTTACTAAAAAGTTGAAAATAACTAAAAATGAAATAATCTTTTTATTTAATATTTAAAAAAATTATATAATGTACTAAAAAGTAGAAAATCATTTTAAAAAATTATTTGCTCCTTTTTAGTACATTAAATAATTTAAAAAGCTTCAATTTTTTTAAATATTTTTTTTATAAATAAATGATTTTTTACTGTTTAGTCTTTAGCTGATTTTACTAGTTCGTTGTTACTAGTAGTTTATTGGTTTTCGAGTTTGTACGTTAGGAACATGGAATGCTAATACAGCAGTTTCACACACAAGGAGTCCACCGATTTTAATGAAACAAAAACGAAAATTCGTCTAATCCGAAGCAATGGAAAATCCACTATAGTGACATGGCAAAAAAAATAATTAAGGGGTGAACCACCTAGAGATGCCTTTTTTCGAGGGGTGGTTTCACCCCTTGAAACCGTTTTCCCGCCCATAAAAAAAATACGGATCGCTTACTTTTGGGTGCTTTATAACATATCCGAATTTCAGCAAAATCGAAGAGTGTCACCTGAAGGATGTTTCTTGTAAGTAGTCGGGAAGTGGGTGAAACGTTCCGTTTTGCATCTCACGAAAGTCAAGTCAAGACCGGAATATCTTCCCGGCTTGTTTACGGCTTACCCTCTATGTTTGGAAATTACAATAGTTTGGCCGGGATATACATTGCGAGCAAGAACATCTTCACGTAATAACCCGGCCAGAACACTGACATATTTTGAAGAGTGGAGCCTGTCTTTGAGAACTAAAGAAAAGCTACTTTGCTTTTCACCTCATCAAAGATATTTATAATTTATTGAGATGAAACTAATACATCTGATGTAATTCTATTCATCATTAAAAGCATTCGTTTCATCAATGATAATCGACGAGGATAACGATGCTTATCAGAAATACCGGGATCACGATAACTAATAGTTTGAGCATAAAGAATAGCCAAATTATTTCATGAGGCAAAAAAGTAAAGCAGGTCATTCGTGGTTTTTTGAACGCCTTGACGCCACGTTGGTAAATATCAATGTTCTGGCCGGGAAGACATTACCTGAATGTATTTCGCCAACAATCCGCCAGGTGGCTACAAGCGAAGCGCTTCGCGTAAGCAAGGTACCATCGTACGAGGATAAAAGTTCGTCCTGTGAGTTGTACCACGTACAGAAGTGCTATGCTTACAGCGTGCACTTACGCTCATGATTTTCCGATACTTGGGAAATAACCCTTTGCACTCTAGGCCTTCTTCGCTCGGATAGTGATCTGTGTACGTTTTTCTGTCTCTTTGGCTATCAGGAAATGCGAGCAAGCGTATGTACACACTAATATACTACCTCAGCAAGTACATAACCAAAAAACAATATGTTGTCGAAATACTAAACTCTCCATTTCACCTCCTCAAGCATTCCAAAAACGCCGCAACGTCATTTTCTATTTCCTCGATTGTTCCTGGTTATTTCCCGATGGATTCCCTACAACTTTTCTGGTCACTTACCGCTTGTTCTCCGGTCCGCTCCCGATCAGTTCCCCAGAAGGGATCGGCGGATCGGGACCTAGCCTTAGACCCGTTACATCGTGAACCTATTCCAGGGTGGAAGGCCCGACCAGGGCCTGATATTATTTAGGGAAGTCAGATCAGGGGCAGTACTTTTTCCTGACTCAAATTTCTACACGGGATGTGAGCTCGATCGGCCAATTGGTTATCGAGATATCGTGGTTGCTGATTTCAAAACACGTTTAAAGTTTTTAAGTTAAAGCTTATTACTTATTTTAAGTTTTTATTACTTATTTTATTACTTATATTAGTTACTTAGTTTTATTACTTATATTATTAACTTATTTTATATTTTATTACTTATTACTTATTTTAAGCTTTTTTTAAGTTAAAGCTTATTACTTCTATAAGTCGGCCAAATTTATGAGTGTCATCAAACGGTTTTTCCAAATTTCTAGACAACAATATGGCCTTAATATATATATATATATATATATATATATATATATATATATATATATATATATATATATATATATATATATATATATATGTATATACATAGTGCGGACTTGTCGTAAGCCTGAGGTGACGAATGGGCAACAAGGAGTACGAGGACTCCGACCTGTGCGACCCGGACGCATCTCCGTAGCATGTTTTAGAAAGGCCATGAGGCGGTCGATGCTCTTGCAGCTGCTGCGAGTAATCTCTGCCTCTCTTCTCTCTCCCTCTCTCACTCTCTCTCTCGGGAATCCAGTGGTGCAATATATACATATACATTAGAGTGATGCAAAAAAAATGTTTTTTTACCGCTGCCATATTAAAAAAAATTGGTGTACGGTTCAAAAACTCTCTCGCAAAGTGAGTCCGATAGGTCAACTTTGAAAAGTGGCGCAAGCAATTTTTACGTAGTTTCGTAATTTTCGCTCAAAAGCATGATTTTTGACGTGTCCAATAAGAAGGGTCGTTGGTAAATATGGTGAAAAAAATGACCACGTCATCGGGCTCATTAGCAGGCCCAAAAACAAAATTCGTCTTGTAGCAGAGAACGGAAAGGCGCACTCGCAAGCCTAAGTTGCTTGCATTCTCGCGTTCAGTGTTCTCGTACTAAGTACTCTCATCGAATTAAAACAAAAAATTTATTCCGTTTTTCCAACGAAAATCATATTTATTGACTTTACAACACTTCTTGTGGGTAATATTGTTATTTGAGATGTGAAAAACCACGATTTTGAGGCAAAATTGAAATACTACGTAAATATTCCTGGCGCTACATTTTTAAATTGATCTATAGGACTCGTCTTTGCACGATAGGTTGTTCTTTTTACTGTATGGTAGCATTTAAAAAAATCGTAAATGAACAAAAAATTCGATACGATTGGAGCAAAATTGGTGGGTCAACATACTGCAAGGAATATATACATAGGAAAGCAGGTATACACATGGACAAATATTGGGTCGACAAGATGATTAGAAAATGCAACCGGCAAAGGAACGTTTAGGAACGATTATATCAGACAATTCGAGAAACTAGCAACTAGAATAGATATCAGGAAACCTACGAAAGTTATTGACGTAAATGAGAATGATGGGGCATTTATGTAAACACCCTTAAAAAGGGTGTGCAAGGAATAAAAAAATACTACTAGCACTAACATTTTTTGATATGGCACAAACAAAATTGATCTATTGTCATTATTCATTCAAATTTTGACTAAATCAAGAACAAATATTCTTCAATCTCGAAAAAAAATGGAATGAAAATCCTACCACAATGGGTCTTGTGGCAAAGAACGCTAAATTTATCATATTTTGTTGCGAAAAAAAATCGAAAATCAAACACGTCGAACTTTGAAAAATTCGTGTTTTTTTTTCATGAAAACTGCAACATTATATTGGAGATGACTGATTACTTTTTAATCTTTTTTTTTCATTCAGTACATTTCAAAGCAAAAAAATGAAAAGAACCATCGATTTTTTCAGAGTTTCACTACATATTTCCGATTAACGTGAAAAAAAAAAAATGAAAATATCACACAAGCGTTTTTAGAAGGAAACTATAACATATTTAAATTTTAACTTAATCAAATAGAGTCGGATCTAAAAGTGGTCGATTGTGTGTGCAATGCCCCATATATATGAGTTTACACGTATAGGTATCACATGGAAAGTATCGTGATCGTAGACAAACGAGGCAGGTTTCCCTATCGAAGAAATTATGGGACATTCGTGTAAGTCAAACGCGTGCCCTCCTCACGAATTACAAATGAATCGTGCGGAGCATCGCCAAAGGTCAGCGTTCGACGCGATCATGAATTGGAGATTTTCCCTTTTTTCTTTGACTCCTCTCAATTCGTATCGCCGTATTTTTTATTCGTTTTCTTTTTCTAATTTTGACAAACTTTCAGCAATCAAATTTGTCGCTTGAACTCACCGCGGCATTTTAAACTCGAACCTTAATTTTGCTCCTGGGTAATTTATATGATAAACCAATAAAATTGTTGACGCGGAAGAACAGCGATCGTTACCAGGCTTGTTTTTAATATCACAGTCAGGAACAAGTTGGTAATACATGCTCTGTGAACTTCGTGCGTAACTGATATAGTTCTCTCTGCTTTATCGTTCGCGTATCTTTGTGCACGCGATATGCAGTTGACGAAAATATGAAGATTTTACGAAGACCCAGATGAGAACCGAAATATCGATATTCCTGGGTCCTTTTTCAAGCTTAATTGAATGTGGTTATATATATATATATATATATATATATATATATATATATATATATATATATATATATATATATGGTAAAATAAGAAGTTAAAGTGACTGTGCGCGGGTGTTCATTTCGCCTTGTCAGAGTAGGGCGAATGTGGGTGCGATACGGGGATTGGCAATAAATTCGCCAGGAGAGGCGAATATCAAGCAGTCAATCAGCTTATAGTGGCTCGTCGAATATTGCACTATCGCCTCGTGCCAACGCGCCAGAGAAAGAGAGGGGCGAGAGGGAGAGAGAGAGAGTGAGAGATATGAATACACGATTGAGCAATCGTTCGATGATCCGGCGCTCTCTCTCGCATCCCTTTCTACGTTTCTCTTTCTTTCTCTCTCTCTCTCTCTGCCTCTCTGTCCCTCTGTCCTCGCGACTAAAGCCACCTCGTGCGATGAAGCCGATGCCCCGCATCGAGTAAAGCGCAGACGCGCTTTTTTTTCTTCTTTTTTCATACCCCATTGCAGGCAATTAATTCCGATTAAATTTCCCAGAATGCAACAAAACCTACCTCATTTGTTATTTCAAGCGCCTTGACTTTTTATTTTATTATTCTGATTTTTCATCTATTATCAAATACTTTTTTCATTTAACTATTATTTTTCTCTCCGCAATATTTTCTCAATGATTTTTTGTGTAATTTTATTGTCACTTTCAAAATCTCACTATATCATTATTGATGAAACGATCTCTCTCTCTCTCTCTCTCTCTCTCTCTCTGTCTCTGTCTCTCTGTTTCTCTCTGTCTCTCTCTCTGTCTCTCTCTCTGTCTCTCTCTGTCTCTCTCTGTCTGTCTCTCTCTCTCTGTCTGTCTGTCTGTCTGTCTGTCTGTCTGTCTGTCTGTCTGTCTGTCTGTCTGTCTGTCTGTCTGTCTCTCTCTCTCTCTCTCTCTCTCTCTCTCGCTCTCTCCCCCCCCCCCTCTCTCTCTCTCTCCCTCCCCCTTTCTTCATGTTTCGCTCTGGGCTTTTCGAGTTGTTTCCATAATGTCATTGATGAGGCTCGAAACAGCAACAATATTTAAGAGCCGGAAGAATGTCTACAGTCACGAGGACTGTGATTACCACGTCACCCTCTCGGCAGCCCCGGATTTACTGATAATCATAATTATCAAGATTATCGCTATGACGTTTCTATTCACGCGTACAGTCGAGACTTCTGACACTTTCCACGTCAACATATATATATATATATGTTTCGAGACACGACTACAGGAGTCGTCGCTCTCGAGCCACGGCTATTTAGCACTTTCACTGGATTTGCAACGTTACTCTCGCGATTAGCGCTAGTACACTCTTATTTTCTCTCATTCGGTCCGAAACCTCGAATTATTATTTACGTGCCACGAGCGTTTGTATTTGATTTTTCTTCAAGTCGCGAAACGCGATACGAGTGAGGAGTTAAAAAAGTGAGGTAAGCTAGACTTCATGATGAAAAATTTACATAATTCAGTTTAACTAATTCGCACTACGAATTTGTAATTATCCGCGAGTGTCGTTATCCGGATTCTTCATTATTCTTTAATTTTATTACTGTTTATTTCCTTAATATAGTAATTTTAATTATAATTATACAATATATTACAATTATATAATAATTATAGTTGAATATATAATTCATATTATCTATATACATTTCAATAATTCAATTTTATTAAAATTGTTTAATTATTCTCGCCGTATTAAACCTACTTTTTTAATTGAATTTTCCGAACGATTTATGAATTAACAATAATCGAATCACAATCGAACAAAAATAAAATAACTAATTGAACGTATTGTAAACTATTGTGAATTTGTTTGGGTTTGATATTATTTTGCCTCTCTGACATTATCGGAGGAATGTTCTTTGACGTTATTTTGCCGAATTCACAATATGTTTCATGCGACATTTAATTTTTCAGTATTTTGCGATTTGGTGCGTCCTCGAATCAAGTAAATATTTTTTTTGCTTCGAAAGAAAAAAATTCATTTGGGGAGATGTACTTTTTCCTGGGAATCGTCGAGGCTCGTTCGTCCCATACAACTGCGGTTGGATCAGCGATAAAAAGGACCGATTGGTCGGGCTCGTGATTTATTTCGATACGTGATCGTTTTTTGTTTTTATTATCCTCACGTATATGGAACGTATGGGATATAAAATAAAGTTATGCGCAATAAGAATGAAAAAGGACTTTTTAGTCCTTTTTGAGCACAGTTTAAAGTATCGTTATTGATAGAATTTCTTTGTTCGTCTGTCTCATCGATCTCTCTTTTAAACGTTGTATACAATGATACACAAGCATCTTCCCACTCATTCCAGACAAATTATGGCGAGACTACGAGTATCGCGATTATGATTTCTGGGCGCCTTGAATTTTATAGTACTCCTTTTTTTTCATTCTCATTATTTCACTTCTCCGAACATACTTTCTCAGGGAGTGCGAAATAACGGCGAGAGAGAAAAAGAGACAGAGAGAGAGAGAGAGAGAGAGAGAGAGAGAGAGAGAGAGAGAGAGAGAGAGAGAGAGAGAGAGAGAGAGAGAGAGAGAGACAGACAGAGAGAGAGAGAGGTATAGAGGCAGAAATAATTCGAAAAAGTTTCTGACTCGAACAACAGGATATTGCGTTGCGAGGATAATCTTCATCGCGTAAGTGCAACGAAGAGAGAAACGTCCAAGCATCGTTAATGGACGTTTACTAGCGAGACGAGAGAGAGTGCGCTCGCTTTACACTTTTTTCTCCCTCGCTTTAACGACAAGAGCACACGCGTGGTTATATATATATATATATATATATATATATATATATATATATATATATTAATAAAAAAGAGTTCTTTTTAAGAAAAATTTAAAAGAAATGAAATAGAAGTGAGCAATTGGTCGTTTCAACAAACGAGAGCACACGAGCGGTTTTGAATTATTTCATTCGATTTTTCTATTGACAATCCATTTTTTTCAAAATAAAGGCTGGATTTTTACACACACACACACACACACACACACACACACACACACACACACACACACACACACACACACACACACACACACACACACACACACACACACATATATATATATATATATATATATATATATTTTTTTTTTTTACATGAAAAAGCATGCTTTTTAGGAAAATTATAAACAAATAAAATAGAAGTGGAAAAATCTCGTTTTATTAAAGGAAAGCACACTAGCGGTTTTGAGTTATTTTATTCGATTTTTTAAATTGATAATCGATTATTGTTTAAATAAAGGCTGGATGGCCGGTCGGTGTCTGGCTCCGGCGGTCCATCGAGTTAAGCAGCATGTGCATGCAGTGCATGTATTTAGGTAGGGAGTCACAGGGAAGGGTTCAATTGGCCATGGCAATACGTAAAAACCCGCAAGAGTATACGGTGGAATTCGGGATAAACACCATTTTGTGATGAAAAAAAATGTAATAAACAAGTTAAATAAAAGCAAAAAATTCTTGTTTTGCGGACGAGAGCACAAGATAGTTTTTTTTTTAATTTTTATCTGAGAAAAGAGTTTGCTTTTTAAATATTAAAAAAAAATAATAATATTTTTAAAAACTCGTTCTACCGACGAGAGTACACGAGTGGTTTATTTTATTTACTTTTTTATTTGAGAAAATAGATTTTCTTCGAAATAAAAACAAATAAATAAAATTAGAAAAAGCTCGTTTTACTGACGAGAGCACACATGTGGGTTTTTTCATCTTCCATTCGAAGAACAATTTGTGAAGAAATAAAATTTAAAAGGGCTCTTTTTAGCGGTAAGAGCACACAAGTGATGTTTTGGGTATTTAATTTGTATTTTTTTTTCATTAAAAACATTTTTTGCCATGTAAACAAATAAAATCTAATAAAATAAAATACAAAATTTAATAAAATGTACGCAGAAAGTGGTACAATTTTTTGAGTGAATTAGATTTTTCCATTTAAGAAATTTTTTTTCGTTAGTTCACTCCTCATCACGATAATATTGGGCATGTATGTGTGTATATTTATAATTGTATGTATAATAATAATAATACTCGCGAGATATATATATATATATATATATATATATATATATAGTGGAGTTTTTGCGCTCTGCCTCGATGGTCGAGAGATTTTAATGAATCGCTATCAAAGCTTCGGTGTCCGAGCGGGCTCCCTCACAACACGATGATGGTTCCATTTTTCGAACTTTTTCTCCCGGCCTCTTTCAGATTCGACGGTCTTCTCACAAAGGATTATTGTTTTTTATTCTTTTTTAATTTTACCGTCCAGCACGGACTCCCCATATAATTAAATATATCCTCCTCGACAATGGATTTTTGTACCGACGATTTTCTGAATTCAAAGCCAATCGTGGTTTCGTCTCGGCTTTCAATGGGAAAACAGTAGGATCGTTGCGTCTCTGTGTTCAATGGAAAAACAATCAATTTGTTAATGTCCGTTGTATTGAAAAAAAGAAGAAAAAATACGTGAAAAGGATGGAAAAGAGTCGGAATTGAATAATTGTTTTTGTTTCGCCGAGCACAAAGGGCGATGAAGCAACGGGTGTATCTCGCAAAATGAAATATTACGAAACGTGTGCGTCGAGTTCATAATTCGAGGGATTACCGAAACGCTAATGAAAGAGATGATGATGATCATGATGGTGATGATAATGATGATGATGATGATGATGATAATATTGATGATTCGAAAAGAATTAATTCAACGTGTACGAAGTCTCCGTCTGGTAGCGGATGCGAAGAGTCATACTCCTTGAAGGATCGATGATCCTGTTGCAAAGTCCGTGCCATTCGTTTCAATAAGTAATTTCCAATGACAATGGATATAATGAATAATTGCGTTTGCACGAGTAAATGCTTTCGCTCTGGTAATTCTTAATTGCGCGATTTGGTAGAAGAGAGAGAGAGGGAGAGAGAGGGAGAGAGGGAGAGAGAGAGAGAGAGAGGGAGAGAGAGGGAGAGAGAGGGGGGGAGAGAGAGAGAGAGAGAGAGAGAGAGAGAGAGAGAGAGAGAGAGAGAGAGAGAGAGAGAGAGAGAGAGAGAGAGAGAGAGGGAATATGAGATATTTACTCCATGTGGAACGAGAGAACGACGAGAACCTACTGGGATCTCTCACCTGGTAATTAACTTATCAATTGTATGGGCGAATCGTCCGTCCCACGTTGCGCCCCCTGGCACCGGGTCAATTAACACTTCGCGCTTCGCTAGAAAATTCGCACGTTGCTGCGACCGTTTCTATTTGGGAAGGAAATAGAATGACAGAGAGAGAGATAGAGAGAGAGAGAGAGAGAGAGAGAGAGGGCGCTAGAGCCAGAGCGAAATGATGTATAAATTGACTACCCCGACTGCTGATTGGATACATAAATGACCAAATTCATCAAAATCGAGAGAGATCATGGAAATAAAGGTCGTGAAGCCCTGCACGAGTAATCCTCAAATTTGTATTGCAGATTCATAACTAATAAATAATATTTTCTTTAAATACTAAAATTCATAAAATTAAAAGAAACTCGTTATTTTCCGCTTATCGTCAAACTATCGTGAACTTGAAAGAGATTCTCTCTCTCTCTCTCTCACTCTCTGACGTAGAATAATTCCTGTTGTAGATCATTGTGCCTTTAATAAAACAAGATGATTATATGTCGCGATTTTTTAATTGTCAATTTTTAATTGAATTATCCTTTTTTCTCATTTAAATTAGTTTAATTAAACAGAACTTTCTATTTGCGATGATCTTTAAGACAATTATGATTAATGACATTATAATCTCAATCTCAATGATCTTACTAATCATCATTTGTTGGCATTGTTATTATTATATACACACTTTTTATCGTTATGGGAGCCATAATAATAATAGTAATAATTTCAACCCTCTTTCTGACATGGAAAAGTTTCTATTCTAGTAGTATAAATGATACTGTATAACGTGATGTATAGTACACTCTCTGTATATGATAATAATAATAATAATAATTATTATTATTATTATTTCTGTATGTATATATAATCATTGTTATAATAACAATTATGATCATAGGTAAAGTGATTTTTCAACCTCTCTTTCTCTTTCAGTTTTCCTGGTCGTATTATTGCCAAACATTTTTAGTCGAATAGAAAAACAATTTGGCAAAACTAATTTGAGCCTCATCAAAGCGATGAAATTTGATATGTTCTGTGAATAAATTCAATAAAATTTTGATTACAACTTCCTACATGTGACAAAGAAGAGGGAAGCATACTTCCTCGTTCGTTTTTTTTTTTGTTTGTTTTCGTCGGTGCTGCGTATTTATAGAACCGCCTCGCGAATACGCCGAGATAATCTTCTCCGTCGACTACGCCGGGTCCTCGTCTCTCTTACATTTTCTCTCGAGGCTGGAAAAACTCGGCTCGAAAGAGAAGAAAAAAAAACGGTTGCCTCAATGTCGTAAATTCCCGGCGGGATCTCGTCCCGCGTGCACGCGCGTATAAGAATCGCGAGAGTGCAACAAAAAGAATTTCCGGGGCAGGAGGCGAAAGGATGTAATGCACTCGGCGGGTTTTTTGTTGTCGTCGTCGCATACTTTCCGAAATGAGAAAAAAAATGACTCCGGGAATGCTTTACGTACGGGGAATTATGGTAAAAGTTCGAGATACGAGAGCACAATATGGAGGAAATTTGCAAATGAGATTTTCCAAACTTGTTCTTTTTTTTAGTTTACGAATGTATTAAAATGTTCCTGCGGAATTGTGGAATAATTCACGGTTGGGCCGTGGAGAGGCCTTCGGAATCTTTTAAAAAAATAATCTTTCTTTATTCTCACGATGTTTTTAAACATTATTTTGTGTTGTTGTATTTATAATTATTCATTCAGCGGTTGGCTTTTTTGTATTGTTCGAATAAATATCGTTAATTTGATGCCAATTTGTCTTAGTTTATTTTGTGAGAAACTCCGAGAAGTCCGGGAATTATTTAAATCTTGACTCGCTGGTGAACGATGAAATAATGATTTTGATACGATTTAGTAGATTATAATCGACAATTGTTTTATTTAATAGCGAGTTGGCAATTTTTTGTTGAATTATACAGGGTGTCCCTCTTATCCCTGCCTCCCGAAATAACTCGGTAATTATCGACGTCACAAAAAAATGTTCCGAACAAAAGTTGTACGGTGTGATGGGGGGATCGAATGCGACCAATTTTTTTTTTATTTCGATGAAGGTGCTGACGCACAGTGAACGTCACCTCCACTTTTTTAAATGGAATGGTACATTTTTTTCAACCATTTTGTGGAGCACCTCAAGCCGCATATAAAACATTAGGGGGTGAAAGTCGTTCAAGGTCATTTCGAACACTTATTAAAATGGAATACAAATCTAAATATCTCGGATCACTACCAAATATTTGGTAGTGAGCTAAAGACTTTTAGCCAAGGCTATATATATATATATATATATATATATACATAGATAATAGATAATATAATGAATTATTTATCATCTTAGTACTCGTTGGTAATATTCAAAATAATTCCTTATTTGATCTCAAATTAATTACATCTGTCTTACAGTGTTTTTAATTATAGAATGATTTTTTAAATGATTTACTAGTGACTCACATCTATCATGATTCATTTTAAGTGACTGTAATTAAAATAACTCATCACATATGTAGTTATACAGATTATATCCCGGTGGGTAAATTACCAACACCCGCAATAAAATAATTCGAACTTCAACTTGCAATTCGGCTAAAATGCTCATCTTGCATCGTTTATAATCAATAATGTAGCGATCGGCCTGCGAAACTAAAAACGATAAAATTAACGAAAGATCGTATGAACTGTTAGCGCAATAAATACCCTTATTAAACAATTCTACAATGTTGTTAAAAAAAAACATGGAAAATTTGTACTGAAAGACAAAAATCTAATTAAAAAACACGAGACACACCGCGTACTTTCTCGCGCACTGTCACACGAGGGACGAGTTACCGCGTAGCGTACGTATGCCAACGAATTTATGACCGGTAACCGAGCAGCCGTTTTCGCCGGGCAGTTAAAATTATTAGAGTGGAATCAGCGACGATGATTGCAGTTTTTCTGCAACGAGGCCGAATAGCCTAAACGAGACGGCTCCTCGATTCGTTTCCTCTCATAAATCGTTTCCGAATTGGCGAAAGGTTTTATTTATCGAGACGTAAAAAAAACGTCAAAAATTGGAAAATCCTCTTAAATCCTCCACTAAATAATTACGCCATTAATTATGCCAAACGAAAATACCCAAGCAAACCTAAACGAATCCGAATAAATATTTCAATTATTCATTTTCACAGTTCCTCGCCCTAGAAAAAAATTCAATAAATTCAACATTTTTCAAAAAAGCGAACAAATTTGCAAAAAAATCCCACTCTATTTTTTCTTATTATTTTCCGACATTCTAACGATCCACAAAATTTGGGTATAATCATAGTATTGACAACAAAAAACCGTAAAAAAATCCATCAAAAAAAACTCAATGGTTTTTTTCCCGCCTGCTTTTTTCCGGCAGGAAAAAAAAGGAAATTGGATTAATCGCGTGTCGTCGTCGTGTGACGAGACCTGGGACGAGATTCCGCGAGTGACGAGGAAAAGTCATCGAGAAATTGATTCAGCGCATCCTCCTTCTCACGCTTTTACTCGTGCTGAGGAAAAGACACAAAAAATAATGCTCGGGAATTTATTGTAAACAAAAACCTTGTTTTCTCATAATGCCGCGGATGAGTCGCGATGAGCTCGGCACGAATAAATTATATACAGCCGTAATCACGCGAAGGATGACTGTGGAAGGGGGGGCGTGCGATGAGAAAGGGGGTTGTAGCGTAATGACACAACCTGCACTTTTACGTGTTTATGTGTATATATGTATATAAAATTTCTTTATATATATATAAAGAAAGGTTTCGTTTATCCCTTCTTTATATATATATATATAAAGAAGGAATCGTGACTTCGTCTTTTTCAGGAAGTTCGAGGCTCTCGAAACGACAGGATCCATTATTCAGATGCTCGCTCCTTTTCCTCTGTCTCTCTATTTCTGTCCTTTTTCCCCTTTCGTTCTTTATCGTTTCTTCTCTCCTCTCTCCCTCGCTTTCTCTCCTCCTCGCCCAATCACCGTACACTTCGTTTTTTTCCCTTTCCGAATGAGAATAGAACTGTACTAATTATCCTTTTTTTTTCATTTTCAGGAGCCGCGAGCGCGGGCCGGCCAGCGTCATGGGTCCGAAAGTGTTCCTCTTGTTGTGTGAGTACTCCAATAGATTGAAGTTCGCGTAGGATTTTTTTTTCTGGGCACCATATGCCTTTTGAGGTGGTGCAGAATTTTTTCTGTGCACCATGTGCCCTTTAAGGTGGTGTAGGATTTTTGTGGCCACCATATGCCCTTGAAGGTGGTGTAGGTTATTTTTCTGGGTACCATGGCCCTTTAAGGCCTTAGGCCACAGTAACGGGTATAAAGTCATGTGCGAATTTAATATTTTTTTTCGTATGAAAAAGTTATTTACTCATAAAATTAATTGCACATCTATTTAGTATGAATATCAAGCTGTTAGAAATGTATATTTTTTTTCGATGTACAAAATGGCCGACTACTAATATTTTCTTTTGTTATCTTTTTTTAGGCGCTCCGCGGCGTGACATTTTGCATCCACAATTTTTTACCTAGAACAAAAAAAGGAAATTCTCGTCAATCTACATTATAATACCTAGAGAAGTACGTACGAAATTTAAAAAATATTGTTTTATTCAAAAGTTGCAGGTATTTGAACTTAAGAAATGAATTTTCAGTGAAAAATTTCGTCATAACTGCTCATAAAAAGAAAAGTTTTCGATTAATCACAAATTCCGTGCGTACTTCTCTGCGAAATGCAATTAGGAACATAACTTTTAAGGGGCCAGTCCACTTTGGAGCTACGAAAAAAGGCTATTTTCGCGATTTTTTTTGAGGATTTTATAAAAGATATTAATATAAAAGTTGTTGGACTTGATAAATAAAGTCTTGAAATACATTTTAGAAAAAATTCATTTTTATTCATTTTTAAGTACAAAAATCTATAGTTTTACGTTACGCCTCAAAAATAGGTGGGCTAGATAGCTCCATTACAACTCGGCAACGGCTTGTCTGAAACAAAAAAATCAAAGTCCATGAGATTCAGTATGAGACCAGCTAAAAAATGACCCTCGGATATAAAGTTTTAGCAAAAAATAAAAAAATGGCAGATGAAAAACGAAAAAAGTAAAAAAAATGCGTTTTTTTCGCAGTTTTTCGCAAAAAAAGGAGTGAAAATCACAATTTTAAAACCATCGAGGGTCATCTTGTTGCGAATCATGTTTACAATATGTGGTTCAAATTCCAATTCCTGCACCCTACAAAATCCCATCTGATTGCTCATCATCGTCGATTTCTTCAAGTCTTGCTTGCTTTCGATTTTTTGAAAATGTGGACTGGCCCCTTAAATTTGAAGGTAATCGAATGAAAATTGTTGAAGTTATTTGTCACGCCAATTCGAAAAAAGCTGTTTCGAGAAGTTTCGAGTAGTCGGCCATTTTGTACATCGAAAAAAAAAAATTCCAACAGCTTGATATTCATACCAAATGTGTAACTAATTTTATGAGTGAATCACTTTTTCGTACGAAAAAAATGGTTAAATTCGCACATGATTTTATACCCATTACTGTGGCCTACGGCCTTAAGGTGGTGTAGGATTTTTTGTCGGCACCGCATTTTTTTCTGGGCACTACATGCCCTTTAAGGTGGCGTTATTTTTTTGTGGCCGGGAGACAATCAGACGCGTCGTGGATCTTTATCTCTCACGTGATTGACGTTCATCTTTGATTTTTTGATGATCCCCCCCCCCCCCCCCTCTCATTCGTCTCGCCGCCATTGCGCGAAGATTCATCGTACGGGAAATTCCTCTTGCAAGGGCCGATCGAGGACGGTGCACGAGCGTGGGACGATCGTGGCATCTTTGCGAACGCTAAAAGTCAAGGATCTTCTCGTCGTGCGCGGACGTGCGCGACGACCCGACCGAGGTCGTCGCCCGTTAAGACCCCGAGAGGCTTGTTCGTTTTTTATTCTTCTCTTCTTTCTCATCACCTACCAAGGAAGCACCTCGACTAGACGAGAGAAAAAAATCCTTCTCTTTCCCCAGGACCTTCGACGCAACAATAGCTTCCGGTACAGCCAAACGAAAAAAAACACTCAACTTCAGTAAATTATACCTACTAAAAAAAACGAAAAGAAAACTGCATCTCATACGTGGAAGGGCGAAAAAAAATGCTCGAGTATTTTTATGAAAAGTCTGATCCATATGGGACGCCTTTTTCGTATGGCTCTCAATAAGGACCCGTGCGATGTATCCGGTATCGCAGGTGGCTAGGAGGAAACGATCGTGTAATCGAGCCGTAACACCAGCAAGGTATAGACTCGCGAGGGAGCTGCTCGAATCGATAATAATGAAATCGTTAGGCTGCCCAGGCAACGTATTGGATAATGCAAAGTTCGTAACGACTTAATGATCGGTGGATCTCGAAGGGCTCCAGGCTGCTGCCAACACGATAGGTTTATAGATTTTACATACAGGGTGTTAGGAAGGTCGATGCAAAACCTTTGCGGTGTGTAACACTGGTGTTACACCTAATTTAATTCAGATTTTGACGATTCAAAAGTGTTTTTTTTTTAAATTAAATATGGCGGTTGTAAATGCGTTTCGAGGTTTCTACACTGAGAAATAAAACCAATCGAATAAAAAAAATATATTGGTTTATCAAAATGAATGTGCTGCTGCGGAGTGCCACCGATATATGAGATTGTTACAATACTATAAAATATTGGAAAATGTGGTTGATTTAAATAACGTATTATTTTATTTGAAAAAGCTCTTCTGTTCTCTGAATATCTACATTATCCTTCAAGTAAAATTATATTCTATTGAAATCATTCTATATACAATGCGTAGATGTATTGGGTGAAATAATTAAGCGGCTGCTACATTTTTTATTTCGTACAAACATATATTCAATAGAATTAATTATTTCTTTGCTACATCGAAACGAATATGCCATGGGACGTAAGTTTTTCAATTTGTTTTAAATATTAAGTAAAAAGTGAGCATTAGAATGATCATCCACGATAATAGTAGAGGGAATATCAGATATCCAATGGAATATCCATGAAGAGAATATCAGATATTCAACTGATAAAAACAGATACTTTGATCTTAGCAGCAGGCCAAGAAGTAATACTCTTTAGAGTTTCTCCGGTGCTTAAGGCGTTACCCCCACTTGTAGCGCAAAAAAGGCCTTTTTCATGATTTTTTTTAAAGAAAACTACAAAACTTTTTTCATCGATCAATATATCA
>OY723388.1:27255326-27270326 GCA_963210295.1 Ophion ellenae
GACCAATTTTCTTCCAGTCCGCTGCTGTTTTAGAGAAGCACTTTTATCCCCCCGCCCCCTTCCGGCTGTCCTCACCGTCCCGAAGGAAAAATGAACCCGTGCCAGGACGAGGTCGGGTCCTCGTCTGTGAGAGACTCCGTCGGACAACAAACGAACTCGATTTATCACACACGAATCTATTCTGGACTCTACCGAGACGGGATTGTGAAAGGATTGGCCGGTAATGCGAGCCCTGCCTTGTATATATATATGTAATATATATGCTCTTAAAAGTGAATCCCTCTTCGTGAAATTGACCATCTTGGTACAATTCCAAGCTATGGGCTATCCTTCCGCTACACCTTGTAGCACTTCCGTCAACTCCTTTCTGTACCGGACGAATTCTGGTGCACCATACATATATATATATATATATGTTCAACACACATTTATTTGAATAATCCTGAGAGATATATAATATATGCATATATATATACCATACTGCGTCATGTTTTGTAAACATTTTTTTTCGAGTTGTGGAAATAAAACTTGATTTGATTGATTAATTGATACTATCGTGGCTCAAAGAAAGATTCTATTTTGTCGGTATATTTTTCTGGGCTTCCCATTAACATAGATTATTTTTATCAACATGAACATTCACTGTTGATCTTTCTTTGACGCACTATAATATACACATATTATATGTGTATCTCAGCATGTATTAAAAAATTAATAGCTTTTTCATGTTCATATATATATATATATATATATATATATATATATATATATATATATATATATATATATATATATATATATATATATATATATATATATATATATATATATATATATATATATATATATATATATGGGAAATCCTACGCCATTTCACCTAGCCCGTCACCCCGACCATTTTCGGTTTTTCTGATTTTTTAAATAAAATTCTACCCCATGAAAGGAATATCAGCACCAATTTTTAGAGTTTTATCTCTTCTCTTTTAGGAGTTGAAATTTTCAAAAAATGTCAATTTCGGAAGTTTTAGAAATGTTTAAATGCTGAGAACTCCGGAACTAATTGAGATATCGATAAATGTCACTATATAATTTTTTTAAATTTTAAAGCATACTTTCATTTACAAATATTTAAAAAATGATCAATTATTCATGTCAACGTTTTTTTGCTTCTAAAGTGAAAACTATTTTTTTCCAAGATGATCACCTGTTTTTTTTAGATATCTCTACAATAGAGTGGCCTATTCTATGATTTTTAAGACTAGTCCGATCGTGGGCCCATTTTTCCTTCTATTCTTTTTTCAAATTTAACGAAAAAATTATTTCAAATGAAAAATCTTTTTTTTCGTTCCGTTTAGTTGAAATAAAAAAATGAACTCTTTCAGGCCTGTTGAAGCCGAATTGGTAATCACAAAATCCCGAAAAGCATTATTGGAGATTAAAATGAAAAAAATCTTCTAAAAATATCATTAATTCGAAAAAATAAAAGGGAAAATATCCCACGATGAGACTAGCCTTAAAAATCATAAAATGGATCACTCTATTTTAAAGAATTTGTTGAACAAAATGAAAAAGGCCATCATCTTTGAAAAAAATCGTTGGCACTTGAGAAGAAAAAAAAACGTTGAGATTGATAATTGATAATTTTTTCATATTGTTCAACGAAAGTATGCTTTTAAATGAAAAAAATGTCACTATATAATTTTTTCCAGCCTACAACTAATTAGTTGAGGAGATATGAGCGTTCAAACGTTTCCAAAACTTACCGAATTGATATTTTTTAGAAAATTATAACTCCTAAAAAAGAAAAGACAAAAATCTAAAAATTGGTGTGGATATTCATTTCATGACGTATAATTTTACAAAAAAAAATCAGGAAAACATAAAATGGTCAGGATCACGGCCGAGGTATAATGGCTTGGAATTTCCTATATATATCCTTCCTCTTTGATATATATATATATATATATTTCGCCCTCTAGAATGGCCTAAGGCCGTGAGATGAAAAACTAGAAAAATGTATTATTGCGAGTATCCATTGGTTCAATGGGATAAATTATTCTCAAAATAATATACTATTCTGTTTTTCAAACAGATAATTCGTTGGCACCTCCCCATAACTGCTCGACTAAATCCGTTATGGGGAGGTGCCAACGAATTATCTGTTTGAAAAATAGAATAGTATATTATTTTGAGAATAATTTATCCCATTGAACTAATGGATACTCGCAATAATACATTTTTCATCTTACGGCCTTAGGCCATTCTAGAGGCCGAAAAATAGGCTTTATGGGGAATTTTTTTTCAAAAAAATTACAAAATAAATCGAGATGACAAAAAAGGGTGTTTATCATACATATCAGTGACTGTATACGATAATTTTTTCGAAGCAATTAATTTCAAAATGGCGGCTGTGCAGCATTTATCTCAAAAGTGCATTTTTTAAGTTGGCCGGAAACATAACTCAGATAATTTTCAATCGATTTACTTAAAATGTTAACTATATCTTGAAAAATACATTGTCTATGGAAGGACGTAGGATTTTTTCTTTATATTGCGTAGACAAATTGTTATTAACAGTTATCTGACGATTTTTTAGGCAAATTTTTGGAAATTGAAAATTATTGTATACATCCACTAATATGTATGATAAACCCCCTTTTCTGTAATCTCGATTTATTTTGTAATTTTTCTGAAAAAAAATTCCCAAAAAGCCTATTTTTTCGGCCTTAAGAGTGGCCTAACCCCTTAATTTTTCATTAGCTATTTGTGAATAAACAACTTCGTTTATCCACTTGATTTTTTCCCCAAACAAACCCAAACAAAACCCAAAGTGATTAATGAAATATTGAGGTAAAATACTAAAATCGTAAATTTTTCCGAGTATTCGTTAGTTCGATGGAATAAATAAAGTTCAATATGATATGTGTATAAATATATATATATATATATATATATATATATATATATATATATATATATATAAATTCACCATCATAATTATGTATTAGAGTAATTGCATATTTGGGTTTTTCAAGAATTGTTTATTCCATCGGAGTGGAATAAATGGAATAAATAATCAAATATTCCATTTCTTCAAAAATATTAATAATAATAATATATATGTGTATAAATTATTATTGTTCGTATTTATTATTTATTCATTAAAAATGTATTTATGAGAATAATTTGCATATATATATATATATATATATATACACACACACACATATATATGAACTGAGTCTTCTTCGGTCCGGCGAATCTCGTAATTCTCTAGTGTGAATAAAGTCCATTGAATCCAAGCTGATTATTCCGGGCGGAAGTGAAGTACACGAGTATTACGAGGTGTGCAATGGTACGTAGGATATTCGGACGAGCCGCTGGTTTGCACATAAGCGATTTTGCTTCGCGAGAATAACTCGGAGCACCGAATCCACTGTATTCTCGTATACAAATTATTAATAATAACTAATAATAGCGGTAATATTAATTGTTACGTGGTTCGATCAATCGAAGGCGTAAACGGAGCGCGTTCATGAGTAATGTCTTTCTCGCGAAGGCGTGCAATCGGCCGGGGGTCATTGACGCCGAAACTACGCAAGGCGATTCGTGATTTTTTCACGTCGAATTTTCGAATTGAAATTGTGAAATTTTATTGGTGGTATGTGGGGAGAAAGAGAATGAGGGAAATAATTGAGTTTTTTCGGGAGGCTCGTAAACCAAGACAAATTCAAACGCGCAGCAACGTGGTTGTCGTACTTCAAGGGTTCACTCACCCAAACGAACCCAAAGAAAATCATTTTTTTAAGTTCTCTCAAGGGTTGAATGATCTAAACGAACTCAAATACGAGGAAAAATATTTACTGTCCATCTAGGGATAAAAAACCCAAACAAATTCGAACGTCACAAAGAATTCATAACCCCAATTCAAAATCCAATCATGAGAAAAAATGATTAATGTCTAACGACGGTTAATTAACCCAAATAAACCCAAATGGATTCATTAATCCAGACAAACTGAAAGGCAAAAAAGAATTCATGATTCATCACAGTCAAAATCACAATGAAGAATTTATCACAATCGAACAAACCCAAACACGAGAAACAATGATTAATGAGCATTAAGCGCTTATTCACCCAAGCAAACCCAAACGTGAAGAAAACTGAGTTGTAAATCCGATACTTATTATCATCAGGTTTGGGTTTGGGTTGACGAATCCTTGAGGCCCTTATATATATACGCCACTGTATATATATATATATATATATATATATATATATATATATATATATATATATATATATATATATATATATATATATATATATATATATATATATATATACAGTGCCGTGCAAAAGTTTCGGGCCAACCTTTTTTTCTCAGTTATTCGATAAAATATTTAATGCCTGAACCCCTCCATCATTTCAAATATTTGAGGAAGCTATGATATGCATAACAGCGTGGTATATTATTTTGTTTGTATAGTGTATGGTTTGTGTACAGCGTCGAACGCGTTCGGTCGGTGTGCACAAATATTGGGCCGCTGTCTCACCTTCTCCAGCCACACGGTTTGTTTACGTTTTCTTCCGCGCTTTCTTTCGCGTTAGTTCGAAACATTAAGAACCATGAAAAAATCAGTTCTATTTCTGCCGCAACGGCGAAACACACAAAAATGGAGGTCCGCGAAGTTGTGTTAAAACTATTTGAAAAAGGAAAGAGTTCTCGCGATATTGCAAATACTCTATCTATTGGGAAAAGCACAGTAAACCGTATTATTGCGAAATATAAATCAACAAATTCGTTGTGTGATAAAAGTCGAAGCGGTAGACCACGAAAAACTTCAAAACACGTGGACAAAATCATTAAAAGAAAGTGCGTCATAGATCCGCGAAAAACGGCAGCAATAATTTCGCGAGAATTACGCAGTGAAAATCTTGCTGATATCAGTCGGAGTACGGTATCCCGACGTCTGAAGGCTGTAGGATTGATTGGGCGCGTCGTTGTAAAGAAATCACTCATTGGCACAAATGATAAGAAGGCTAGATTGAATTTTGCCAAAAATATCAACATTGGACATTATCGAATTGGCGGAAAGTTCTTTTTTCCGACGAATCCAAATTTCAATTGTTCGGAAGTGATGGTCGCAAGTACGTAAAACGTTCAGCAGGTACCACATACGATGTACGACGTCAAATTCCGACTGTAAAACACGGTGGCGGAAATGTTAAAGTTTGCGGAGCATTTTCTGATAACGGTATTGGTCCGCTAATAGAAATCCAAGACAATATGGACGCTATAATGTATCGAAATATAATGCAAGACCATATGCTCCCATTTGCAAAGAAAAATATGCCGAATGGGTGGATATTTCAACACGACAATGATCCCAAACATGCTTCGCGTCGTGTGAAGAATTTCCTTGAAAGCCGAAAAGTGCGCCTTCTCGACTGGCCCTCGCAGTCACCGGATTTAAATCCGATTGAACATTTGTGGCAAGTGCTCAAGGTTCGCGCTGGAACAAAGAATCACTCCAACAAGACGGAATTATTGGATCATTTGCAATATGAGTGGGAAAAGATACCACAAGATCGCATCTCGCAATTGATTGCGTCTATATCCCGACGATGTGCTGCTGTAATCGCTGCTAAGGGCATGGCAACGAAGTATTGACTCTAGAGAGAAAACCAAACCATGTTTTGTTATTTTTATAATGTTTTGTTTTTTGTTTTCATACGCAGTAGTATATGGCTCAATACTTTTGCACAGTCATTAAATAAAAACTGTTAGATAATTAATTGTTGAAGAGTGATATTACTGTTTATACTACATTTTTTTTTAGTATCAAGCATCTCGACGCTAATTGTAAGTGTCATCACTCGTTTGTATTTCCCGTCCCATCGTATTTCTATGCAATATCCACGAAAAATAGGGTGGCCCAGAACTTTTGCACGCTAATGTATATAGGTTAAAGCAGATCCGGGTGAACGAACCCGTAGGTTTCATTAACGCAAGCAAAAGGGAGCGAAAAGACCCAAAGGGCGTGAAGGGCCAACGACTAGAATGGTTCATATCAGTGTCCTTGTCGGAGTAATAAAAAGCTGCTCTCGTGACGTAATTAAAGACTATTAAGAGTTCGTCTTTTCAGCCTCAGAATGTCCCTCTTCTTTTTGTCGTTTTTCCTTCGTATTTTTCCCATTTCAGCCATTTTTCTCCCTTCTACTCATGTTCTGTCTTTTCCTTTTTGCTTTCTCATCCGCTCAACTCGCGTTCGTGTTGAATGGCTATCCACCATAATTATTGTCTCCGTGCGCTGCGACTACATTGCCCTTCTTTGACTCTCTCTCTCTCTCTCTCTCTCTCTCTCTCTCTCTCTCTCTCTCTCTCTTTTCCCTGCGCCCTTTGACAGTCAAAGCCCTTTCGCCACTCTCTGTGCGAAATTCCTCCTCACGTTGCTCGTTCCAAGCCTCATTTCATTATATTCGAACCTTTCACAGTTTGCCCGTAAGCTCCTTTCCGCTTCCGTTATCCCTATTTTCGTATTCTTCATTCGTTTGCGGCTTTGCCAAGCGGTAAATACGCTCTAGTAAAAAGAACGTAGAGAGAGGGCGTTCTATATGGAGGCTAATTGCATTTTTCGCTTATGCAAAATTTCACCCCCATTGTTAGTTATCCATCCAAGTAGATCGTTATATTTATGGAGTTAAAAGGGCAGATTTTTGGTCCTGTTTTGGGGATTGAAATTTTGAAAAATTCAGTGGGATGTAATAAAATAATAGAATAAGCTATGTTGACGACGAAAAAAGTGTTCTCTTCATTGTCCCATCGAAATCTTGATGAAAGGTTATCTGTAAATAAAAAGTAAAATATTTATCGATGTCTGTACTTATCGGTGTGAATATTTTCTTCTATTTTTAAGGCGCTTTGTTGTATTCAAGCAGTCTTTAAACATAGTAATAATCAACATTCAAAAAATCAGCAATGTACAACCTTAGACACTCCGTTTACAAAAATAAAAATTGAAAATCGGTTGATAGCTTTTCGCGTATTCGCTAGGACAACGTCGAAAAAAGTAGTTTCGAGAAAAACGCGTTCAGAATTTTCGCACCGTTTTTCTTGATGTGAAGTTATGTTTTTTTTCTAGTATATTGATACTTACATTCAAGTATCTAGTCCCGGGCGATATAACGGTTCTTCATCTTCATTATATTTCACAAAATAATAAGAGACTGCACTTCATCTATTGTGAACGATGCCACACCTGTAGGGACTGAGGATCCTGACCGGTCGCGCTACCTGTTCTCACTGAAGTGACTGTAACTCCGTCAACTTTCCGACTTGTTACTTAAAATTTTGGCAACATATTCTTGAATACATGTACTTTCAAGAGTTATAAAAGACAAAATTCTGTTTTTCTTCGAATTTTGCTTGGTGAAAGTGCGATGGGGAGAAAGCCACTGTGCAACTTCTTGCAACTTTCCGCGGTAAAATTGCGCCCGAGTTTTAAATTCAAAATTCGAACATGTAGTAATTTTGCTATTTCTGCCAATTCTAAAATCGTGACGTAACGCAAACCTGGGCCTTTATTAATGAGAAGTATTGTTTATTTGAAAAGTATGAATAATTTTATTTTAATATGAGATACAAGCATGGAGGTTATGTGTGGAACACAACAACCGATAAATGGCATAAACGGCACGGAATGGAAGACTTATTCTTTCAACAAGATGGCGCAACCTGCCACACTGCGGGCGAAGGAAACAATTGGACGCACCATTAATGAGATAAGTCCGCAATTATGCCAAAATGTTATTAAACATTTCGTCAAAAGAGTGAACGGGTGCAAACAGAGATGAGGCGGCCATTTATCGGGTATTGTGTTCCACACATAACCTCCATGTTTGTACATTATATTAAAATAAGAATATTCGTACTTTACAAATAAATAACACGTTGTATTAATAAATTAAAATGTCAGGTCATTTTGAGACACCGTATATTAATTGTTTGTTTATTTAAGTCTATCGATATTTTACAACATAGGCAACACTAATATATATATATATACAGCGTGTCCCTCTTATCTCTGCAACACGAAACAACTCGGTAATTATCGACGTCACAAAAAATGTTCCAGATAAAAGTTGTATGGTGTGAAGGGTGCCATCAAATGTGACCAATTTTTTTTTATTTCGGTGGAGGCGCTGACGCACAGTGGAGGTCACCTCCACTTCTTTAAATGGAATGATACATTTTTTCAACCATCTTGTGGAGCACCTCAAGCTGTATAAAAAACATTTGGGGGTCAAAGTCGTTCGAGGTAATCCAAGGTCACCTATTAAATTGAAATGCAAATCGAAATATTCCGGATCACTACCAAATATTTGGCAGTGATCCGAGATATTTAGATTTGTATAATCGAAACTGACCTTGAATGACCTTGAACAGCTTTGACCCTCTAACGTTTTTTATGCCGCTTGAGGTACTCCACAAGACGGTTGAAAAAATGTACCATCCCATTTTAAATAGTGGAGGTGACCTTTACTCCGCGTCAGCGCCTCGACCGAAATAAAGAAAATTGGTCGCATTTGATGGCCCCCTTCACACCGTACAACTTTTGTCTGGGTCATTTTTTGTGACGTCGATAATTACCGAGTTATTTCGGATGGCAGAGATAGGGGGGACACCCTGTATATATATATGTGGTAAAAACAATAATAAATTGCTACATAGGTTAGAGACAATAATCAAACACTTCTAACATACTTCATTCATTTTCTATCAATGCAATAAAAAATAAAAATTAAAACAAAGAGTCTAATTATGAAAAAAATTACTTTATCGTGTTCTTTTTGTTCCAGGTTTAACCGTTGCCCTGAGCCCGGCCAATTGCGAATTGAAGGTAAGCTGTCAGTACATGCACCGTGCCAATTACACAGTGTCGAGCAATTATAGAACTTGTATAATTTTAATGAGAGAGATCAAAGCCCACCTCGGGGAATCGATTCGAGGCTTCAGCAATCACAGAGACCGGTTGTTTCGTCTATTCGTCTACCGGCTTCAAAGCATATGATAATAATAAATAAGTATCTCCAAAATCAAAGTTTTCTCAAATTAATGGACCAATGCAGATCGACGGAGAAATACGAGACGATTATTCTCGGTCCCATTGATCTGTTCGTAAAGTTTCGTGATGAGATGTGCACACGTTGATGGCACATAACGAGCGATAAATCCGGAGAGAATAGTTGACTGACACACACACCCGCGTGATATTTCCCAATTTCGGGACATCCTGATTTGATGCCCCGTTCGTTACGAGACGAGAAATGTCGGTCCCTATACCGGGTATACACATGTGTATGCATATAAATATATATATATATATATGTGTGTATACGCACACGTGATCATTTTACAACCGGTTGAGTGTGCACGAGTACGGCCGTAAAATACTCTTTCGAATTATACCACCGCGTTATATATCAGCCAGTAAATACAGTCGGTTCGCTCCTGACGAGCACAGGGGCGTATTCGCCATTCCCCGAGTTTCCGGTGAAGCGGATCAGATTGGCCGCAGGAACAATGGGGTGACTCGGTTGTGCAACGAAACCCAAACCACTCGTATCCGACTCTGTTCGTTTTTTTCCCATTTGCATCCGAGTCCCGGTGCTGTTTTTTTTTACTCAATTGAAATCAAACAAAGTGAAACTGAACTCGAATGGTGAAAGAGAATGGAAGAATACGTGAAAGGAGACATTTTTGGAGCTTTTCATTGATGTAATGAGTAGAGGGCTTGAAGGGCAGCTTGAAAGCAACTTGAGATCATTTGATGTGGTGTGGTTTTTTCACGCCATGGGGTTGGAGGGCACGCCAGGACTCTGGCAGGTCAACATCGAACTAGTGCCAACTTGTATTGCAATGATCTTTGTATCGATGGATATTGGGTGCTGCTTAGTTGGATTTAGAGGACCGTTTCCCGTTGGAAATTATCGACTCATGAGCTTATCGTTTTTCCACTGGAAATGATTGACCCATAACGTTATCAACCCCCCATTGGAAGACCATTTTCCAGTTGGGAATGATCGACCCATGACGTAATCAGTGTCCTGGTGGAAGATCATTTTCCAGTTGGGGATGATTGATTCGTAAGCTTATTGTCTGTACACCCCAAATGATGGGTGTTATGCAGTCTTTCGGTTTCCTATTGGGAATTATTGACCGTAACAGTAATTTTCCCTTTGGAAATTATTGACCCACGAGCTGACAATCTCTTCAACTTACACGATGGACATTAGGTGCCTTTTAGGCGCTTTTCAGGCCCCCCATTGATGGCCGTTGGGTCCGTTCTAGGTGCACTTTAGGTGCTTTCCAGGTCCCTATCGGCAAAAATGTCCGATTGTTACTTGGACACTTGTTAAAGAGGTTCGGTGATTGGAGCGACACCAAGATAAAAACCCGTTTTTTTCAATATCATTGTCGAGACGTTCGTCTATGCGTATGCGAAGTTTCCACGAAAGTTACCGTACAGTTTCCGAGTTATTAATTGTTAGAGTTGGTGAATTAGTAGACGACAAAATGTGCCTGTCCTCTCATATATCGATTTTTTCTTGAATCTTTTTTCATTGAATTTGAGTTGAATCTTTGTGATTAATAAGGCACCTGGAAATTGGAAAGCTCACCGCAGAAATAAGCAATAAATTTAGAAATGAAGTCGCGAAAAACCGAAGTATTCGGAGAGCGAGACTCCCGTGACGTAACAGCAGCCATCTTGCTCGAGGTGTGGCAACGTCGGATACCCGCGCAAATTTGATTAGTCTATCGGATATTTTCAACGCCAATTAAAAATATGATTGTGCGAAGCCGTAAATTTTTTAATGGATTATAATGGGGCTTTCGTCGCTATTTACTTAAAGGTCTTTTATGTATAGCCAAGACGTCTCAATTTTTCTGGCGACACGTATACAACGCATCTATATATAAATTCAGCATGGAAGAACCGTCGTATCAAATGAACCTTCCTTTTTATATCTGCAAATGTCGCGAAAATTGGGAAAGGGAAAAATGACATAACAATCGATGAAATATGTTTTGACTTCGGACAGATTGGACATTGGGCATTGAGGTTAACCTCAACGCGACGTCCTTTATTTGCAATCCCAACACAGCTTTTCATTTTCTAATTCTTGTCCAACAAAATCTACCTTTGTCTCTAAACTGCACTTCTGGTACAATCCCGTTACTCTCTTGATAAACATCTACAGTATTTTCATTCTCTATGTTTACCGGCTACAAAAAATAAGAAGACGGGCGCGTGGGACCGATGAATGCCATCGAAAATGCGACGATGCTAAACGTCGAGGATATCGCGTACTACTGAAGTCGAGTAGTAGATTATTACGTTTGTTTCCATATTATACAAATAATAGGTAGCTCAAAATTCAATGATTAAAAAATATGTCTCGAAAAATAGGCCATATACATATGGCTAAAAGGTGGCACTGTACCTCCTTAAGTGTCTTTTAGGTACTTTCAACGTCCACCAGTGAAAACGATCGACGCTCGACCTCTTTGAGAGCACTTCAGGAGCTTTCCAGGTCCCCTATTGAAATTGATAGGCGATAGGTTCTATCTAAATGCACTTTAAGGAGGTTGGAGTGATTCAGTTGAGTCAAATGACGGTTTATTCATTTTTTTGATGAAAAATGCATACGAGGTACAAATTTATTCTGTATATGCTATTTTTTTAAATATATAATTAAAGAGCAAACTTATGCATTTTCATATTTTTATTACGTAAAGTAGAAAATCTTTTGTGTTACTACCAACTTGAAAAAGTATAAAATTATCGATGATAACATTATTATGAAAACTACGACATCGAATGTTTTATACAATTCGCAATGAAATTTTGAGTAATTTATAATTATGCCTATTCGTATTTACGTCACGAGATCATTGGCCCATGATTTACGATGAGCAAGATGAAGATTTTTTTTTCTAAATGTTTACAAAGGTTTAGTTTGCGTTGATAGGTTGTTAGAAATGGTTTACCTTGGTGCTAAATAAAATCAACAAAAAAACATAACCTTTAGTCTGAAAGTCTTGCCCATCTAACCGCACGTTAAATTACATACATTAAACTATTTTTTATCTCTGGTGTTTGGTGGTGAAAAAAAGTTCAAAAAAATCGTAGACTCAGTATAGTCTAAACAGTAAAATGTATTTTTTTTTATTAAGTTTAACATTGGATTGTGGCTAACGCTGCAACCTCCTTAAGTGCTTTCCTGGATGATAATCGAATTCCAGGTGCATCGGGAAAAACTGCAGGTGAGGCATTTGTTGGGTATCTTTTCGGTGTTTTCCACGGTCTCCATAAAAAACGATGGGCGCTAGGTCTTTTTGAGTGCATTTTAGGTGCTTCCCAGATTGCCCAAAGGAGACCATGTACGTCAATTGCTTGTCAGGTATCTTTTAGCTGCTTTCCGGCAAACAAGACTAATCATCATGAGTATGTCTAGCTTGATCAAACTTCTAACTAGGTAATTATCGATTCATGTTATGCCAAGTTGCGTCGTCATTCCAATATGCACGAAGGAGAGGGAAGGCTAAAGAGGACGATAGAGAGAGAGAGACAATAATCACACGAGGGAACACCGTAAAGATAGCTGATTCGTGGCGGGTGGACGAGCGGCGTGCGATGATATCGGCTTTGTGGCAGAGGAGCACACGCTCCTTGGTGTTACGTGCACCACGGTAAAACACGACCGGAATTTGTTACGGAACAATATGTGCGTGGGATCGGTGCGAGTTGTACGAATCTTGCTGAGAGAAAAAGGCACTGCAGGGGTCGGTGGATCAAAATGGATTCTCGGCTGTATTTATTCTCGTCAACTCGATCGTTTCAAGTCAATTTGCTTTTTGCATTTTTGATAGAAATCATTACTGACTGATTGGGACGATTGATGCACGGAATTCAGGCAAGGGGTTGCGGTAAAATGAATTTTCACTTTCAATAAACCCAAACAACATTGCCTGATCAAAGTACGATATTTGGAATTGTTCCTGCGGGAGCTCCGAACGCTTGATTTATGCGGCCAAGGGATGTAGAGGGGGGTGCGCAGGTGGAATTTAGTGTCGGCGATGAAAAATTGCGAGCAGCAACGGGTCCGAGGAAATCTCTCGGTCCACTCTCACGAACCGTAGCGCGAAACGGATTCGGACGCCGTGAAATATGAGTTAATCGTTCGTTAAATCGATTCGGTCACGGGTCCGTGGGTCTCTAAATATATGTAACAACACGCGTGTGTATATGCGAAAATGAACGACGTTTTTTTTCACCGCCGGATAAGAGGGCACAGGGAAACTATCGAAAACCCGTGTCGGTATTTCGCCGCGTTTTCGGTTCAATTCGCCATACGTGAATTTGGTGAAATGGTTCCTCGCTACGCGGCGAGCACTTCGGTGCGCGACCGGTCACCCATCCGGGTAATGGCCCGGGCCAACGCTGCTTGACACGAATCGCGCAAGCTCGTCGGATATTAAAAAGGATAAAATTGCCTATGGCAGTTCACTCGAGGATATTTTGATGGGATCGAAACGCAGCGGGCGCTCGACAAGGCAAAGTACCAAAATTTGGCACTTGGCCATTGTTCTGCATTGACCGGCGGAACCGCCCTGCACCCGGAAGTGATTCAATCACGAAACGAGAACCGTAAATTCAATCAAACTTCCGCCGACGCTGAGGCTTCACGGCTCGCTTGCTCTCGAGAAAACAGATATGGCGGACAAGGCGAAGACCCAGGATGGCCATCCTGGATAACAGGAAGAGGGAGGTCAAAGTCCGTCGAGAGTTTGGCTAGGAAGCATGCAAGGACGAGGGAGAGAGAAAGGGAGAGGGAGAGGGAGAGGGAGAGAGAGAGAGAGAGAGAGAGAGAGAGAGAGAGAGAGAGAGAGAGAGAGAGAGAGAGAGAGAGAGAGAGAGAGAGAGAGAGAGAGAGAGAGAGAGAGAGAGAGAGAGAGAGAGAGAGAGAGAGAGATGAGAATGAATAAGAGATATGACAGGTCCTCGATGCACTTGTGCAATTTCATATCGGTCTTCAATGTCTTTGACCATGAGTGATATTAAAGTTCGGTTTCCTATCGATTGTTGGGGAGGCAAGTAATTGAAATGCAATATTGAAATAAAACTGAATTACTTTCGAAAAGTGTGCCAATTTATCTATGTCGTTATTAAGGGGAGATATTCACCTAGGAGCCGGAAAAAGGTCATTTTAGTAAATTCTTTCAAGGAAAACTATTTGAAATTTCGGATTGGGGTTTTAATTATCTAAAAGTATATACATTTAAAAATATGGTCAATTTTCTTTATTTAAAAATATCAAAAATATACAAGGATATTGTATGATCCTTGGAGCGTCGTAAAAAAATCTGCGTAAACGGTACCCACCGGCGTTTCTTCAAAAATCATCTGAAAAAAAACCAAAAAGATTATTAAATTTGATACTATAATCTAGTACTTGTCATAGCCCATTTTGGAAATATCGATTTAGGACAAAATGGCGGACGTTTGAACATAAATAGTGATTTTTGGGCCAAAAATTAGTTATTATTTTGCCTATAAAACAAAAACTAAGTAACGGAAAAAAAATCCTATGACAAGTACTAGATAATGGTGTATAGAATAACCACAAAAAACCTCAAGGCAATCGCTTCATTGTTTTTCGAGAAATTTTGGGTACCGATTTGAAAAACGTGGTTTTGAGAAAAACGCGTTTGAAAATTTTGGAATGAATGTATCATGAAATTTGTCAACTTACATGGAATCATCGATACCAGGCCCATAGTGTAGGTGTTCTACGGTCGACGGAATGTTTATAGCTTCTAAATCCTCGACGTCGACCATCTAGGTGTATAACTCTCCTTAAAGAAGAATATTTTACAGAAATGAATAACTATTATTTTTTAATATAGTATTTTTTGGTAAAATAAAATATTAT